>CANUEP010087041.1:0-40246 GCA_947857235.1 Jatropha podagrica
CTCTTCAAACCATGAAAAAAAATCAACATTACAAGCAAAACTTGACAAAGGAAATAGTTGGAGCATGATTTAATGCATCAATAACATGTCTAAACCATGAATTCTACTTAACAATTCACAAAACTCAAAAACCACAACTTATTTGCTTCAATGGTAACTTCACTTCTCTTTGCTTTTAATCACCAAACTCAGCTTCTACTTCTTAATTCTTAAGAATAAAGTACTAATCTATGGTTTAATTAGGTTATTTAGTGGTATTTTGTGGAAGAAAATGGAAGAAAATGGAGGAGGAAGAAGAGGTGAAAATGGCGTGGAGAATGGGGAGGAAGAAGAAAGAGAATGTGTAGATAACTTAAGTGGCAAAGTCAAACTTTGCTTCCTCTTTTCATGTTAAATCAATGGCCAAGATCAAGTCTTAGGCAATCTCATCTAATGGCTCTAAATATTCCTCAAATAATTTATTACTTACTCTGTCATTGAAAATTTACATCTTAACTTTAATTAATTAACCACTCACATAAAATCTAATTAACTCCACAAATATTAATTATGCTCAATATCATTATCGAGTCCAATTAAAATATTTTTTTCTACCTCGGGTGATACCATTCATGACTCGCCTAAATAATATCATTTTAAGATCTGAAATTTTGGAGCGTTACATCCTGATACAGCAAAGTGATCATAAGAGGGCAGGTAGAGAGGGTTTCTGGTGAACTTCTAGATTGGCAGGCTAGTTAGGGTAGTGGAATGCGGGACACAGGACTGAATAAGATCATATATCGAAAAGAGGGTAACTAATCATCAGAGGCGCTTTTTGGTGGGAATGGCTGGAGAGTTGGAAGAACTCCAGGGTTAAGCGTGCTCGCTTAATAGAAATCCTAGGATGGGTGGCCTCCTGGGAAGTTTCCATTTCACCTACGGGACAAAACCGTGCGGGTCTTGCCGATCTAGTATAGGATGGAACCGGCTTGATCTAAATCGAACAATTTCTCTGGTAGTTAGAGTCAGGGCATTATAAAAATTGTTGGTATGAAATACTTGCCATCAAAGATTTCAATGTAGATGCTGACACAATAAAGAATCATTATAAAAGAATGGCGTTAATGGTTCATCCTGATAAAAACTCCTCTGTTGCTGCTGATGGCGCATTCAAGTTAATTAAGTCTGCTTTGGACGTGTTGGGCAACCCGGTGAGAAGAAAGGCATATGATGCTAGAATAAGTTCTGAATCAAGGCCTAACCCTTCAAAAACAACATTTGCTACTCTGAATACTAGTTCTCCTTTTACTTTTGGCGCTTCATCATCATCAAGAAAACGTGCATCATCTTCTTGGGGTTGTATTCGCATTGATTCGATAAGCCCTAGCCCTTCAAAATCTAATCCTTCAAAGGTTACCATGGTTCGTTGTAAAAGCGATAAAATGCAAATACGCCGCTTTTATCTAAATGCGGGGGACAAAGTCCGCATTCACTGACCCTCATCCTCATAGGTATAAATTCTTTCTTGTGAATAGATATGTAGATATTTTTTCCTTTTGAAAAGGATTATTAGCCAGAATTTGGAATTTTTAAGTCAAGCGATACTAGGTATTTCAGTATCTTAATAATTTGCTCTCTTATAGAGATTTTAGAGTTAATATTAGTCATATCAATTCCTAAAAAAATTAATGAGCAATATGTTAAGCCATTTATTGATTCTAAATTGAATAATTCAAGTGCTTCCAAGTCTGCTTGTTACTTTATTGCATAATCAATTTTTCCATGGGGCATAGTCAATTATGTTGGTTTTTTTTTTGCCTTTTTTTTGGACTGTTTTCTTTTGTAGGATACTTCTATTGGCACCCTCTTGCTGTAATTTTAAATTGCACTAATTAAACTTTTTTGCAGGTCGGCTTCTGAATATTTTTGGGGTTGCTAGTTTTCCTGTTTAGCTTCTCTGCTTCAAGCTCCATTGTTTGCGCCCTAGAAAAATATAAATCAAGGACCTCCAAAACATTGCTGTCCTTCCTCAACTTGATATCATTTTGCTGTAAAATTGACTGCACTAATTAAACTTTCTTATAGGTTGGCTTCTAAAAGTTTTTGGGGTTGCTATTCTTTTTAGCTTATCTGCTCCAAGCTTCAATGTTCTTTCAATAGCGCCCTAGATAAATATAAATTAAGGACCTTCCAAGCAATGTTTTCCTTCATCCTCCTCCTCATCCTCTTCCATTGACAAGTACAAGTTCTTTCTTGCTAATGGATATGTGGATGAATGAGCTGCTCTAGTTAAACATATTTGCAGGTCCTTTTATTATTGGTAGTTTTTGAATATTTTTATGTTTGAATTTGAGTCTATATAACTGATGTTGTTGGGGTTAGTAGTTTTTCCATTTTGCTATAAATTCTATTGCTTATTGCCATTTAGTCCCGTTTCTAATTTTGTAGGCAATCATTTCTTTTTGTGGGCCGCTTGCTTAGTCTATGCTGCTGCATGCTGATGTATTTTCATATTAGGCTTCTTTTTAAGTTTTTCATGGGGCATACTCAATTTTGTTTGTTGTTCTTGCCTTTTTTGTCTCTTGGACTATTTTCTTTTGCGGGATATTTCTATTGGCAGCATTTTGCTATAAAATTTTGAACTACACTATTAAACTTTTTTTTTGGTCGGCTTCTGAATATTTTCAAGGTTGCTAGTTTTACTATTTAGCTCATCTGCTCCAAGCTCCAATTTTCTTTCATTAGCACCCTAAAAAAATATAAATCAAGGACCTCCTAAGCAGTGCTGTCCTTCTTCAACTCAACAAAGCCTCATCCTCCACGTCATCCTCTTCCATTGACAGGTACAAATTCTTTCTTCCTAATAGATATGTGGATGAATGAGTTGCTCTAGTTAAGCATTTTTGCAGGTCTTTTTGTTGCTCGTAGCTTTTGAATATTTTTATTATGTCTGAATTTGAGCCTATATAACTGATGTTGTTGGGGTTGGTAGTTTTTCCATTTTGCTATAAATTCTATTGCTTATTTCCATTTAGTCCCATTTCTAATTTTATGAGCAATTAATTCCTTTTGTGGGTTGCTTGCTTAGTTTATGCCTGCTGGTGTATTTTCATATTAGGCTTCTTTTTAAGTTTTCCGTGGGACATACTCAATTTTATGTGTTGTTCTAGCCTTTTTTTTTTCTCTTAGACTATTTTCTTTTGTGGGATATTTTTATTAGCACCGTTTTGCTATAAAATTTTGAATTGCACTAATTAAACATTTTTACAGGTCAACTTCTGAATATTTTCAGGGTTGCCAGTTTTTCTATTTAGCTCGTCTGCTCCAGGCTCCAATTTTCTTTCCATAGCACCCTAGAAAAATATAAATCAAGGACCTCCCAAGTAGTGTTGTCCTTCTTCAACTCAACAGAGACTCATCCTCCTCGTCATCCTCTTCCATTGACAGATATAAATTCTTTCTTGCTTATACATATGTGGATGAATGAGCTGCTCTAATTGAGCATTTTTGTAGGTTCTTTTGTTACTAGTAGCTTCAGAACATTTTTGTTATGCCGGAATTTGAGCCTATATAACTTGATGTTGTTGAGGTTGCTAGTTTTCTCATTTTACTAGGAATTCTGTTGCTTATTGCAATAAGTTTCATTCTTAATTTTGTGGGCAATCGATTCTTTTTGTGGGCCGCTCGCTTAGTCTAGGTTTCTGCATATTGGAGTATTTTCATATTAGTCTTCTTTTTAAGTTTCTTGTTATTTCACTTCACACTTCTCTGTTGTAAGCGTTATTTTTTATAGGCCCTTTGCAAGTTGGTTCAAAATATTTTACACTTCATTTGTCCACAATTTGTCAGTAAATTCACTTGTTTTCTAAATTGAGGACAATATGTTTCTCAAGGTTTTGGGCAGAGGATTTATTTATTTGGGTCAGTTGGTCTTTATTCATATCATTGCAAATTTTTGAATCTTTGTTTTGGATCCAAAAATTATTTTTCTTATAATTGGTTCTTTTCCGAAAAACTTCTTTTTAGATTCAAGATAGTTTAGATATAAATGATATTTTTGTGCGTAATTTTCAACGTTAGGATGTTACCAAGGTTTTGATTGAGAAAAATTGAGCATATTCTTTAATTTTCATTATCATTGAAGAATGCATTTCTTGTTGAGATTTGAGTAAAGTTTAAGGATGATTTAATTATGGGATTTAATTCTATGTGGGGTTTATCTTTTAAAGGTTAGTCCTAAACAGGGTTTAAGTAACAGAACAATAAAGTATTGTGCTTAAATGTAAAATTTACTCTTGTCTATTCCTATGTTTTGAGTTATTGAGTAACTATGAGCAGGCATGTGCCGCATGTGTGTTTTTACGTCAAAAGGTAGCTTAAGATATGAGTATGCGAAAGCCCTCTAGGTCATGAAAAAGCTGAGTAACCGGGCCGGCATAACCAATGTGGGTATTCACGTTAAAAGGCAAATCAGACTTAGGGAAGAGGGAGTAAATGGCGAAAAGAAAAAAAAAATAAAAGGCTCTTGTTGCTACTTTAGTTTGCAGTAGCCGAAGGAAGATGAATGCTAATGTAGTTTTATGTCTCTTAATCATGTTATTCCTAAAGCATGCAAAAAATTGAAAGTTGCACATTCATTTGAATTTGAAAAGTGGAAAGCAAAGTTTGTGTTTGATTATCTCAACTTCAATCTTGTTATGTTTTGAGGCAGAAGAGATCGTGCATTAATTGCTTATATCCTAAGTTTATATTGATTTATAGAAGAGGTTTTAGGAAAAGGATTGATAAATCTTACTTTGTTTTGCTTTGCTCGAGTACAAACAAAGATTTAAGTTTGGAGAATTTTGATGTAAGCAAAATTATAAATGTTTTTTGTAGGTTTTCATAATGATTAGGATGATGTTTGTCTGAGTTTGGCAAGTTGTTAATGATTCTGTTTGTTGTTGTAGCAAGGTAAAGGATTTTTTTTCTATTAGGTCTGTAGACAAGCTTGCAAGAGCAACCATCTTATTGTTTGGGAAAACATTTTACTTTCTATTTTGCTTTCTGATGTAACAGATCCAGATTTTTACACTTAGCTTATTTGGTCCTAGGTTGGGTGTATGGGGGCTTGTCACGATCCAAAATCGTAGGTCAGACCGGCACTAGGACCTAGGTAAGCTTAAAGCTCCCAAGGCCCATAGTAAGTCTGAATTATCAAAAATTTATCTCTATTAATATCTGACTTTAAAAACAGTAAGCACATATTATGACACAGTCTAACATTCAATCAGTATCATTATTGGCTCAGCTTCAATAAGACATTTAATCCACAGACTGGGCTTACACTCGTTTAACAAAAGCATATTTTATGCAAAAATTCACCAGTCATAATATGGTCAAATTTTACCTATCATAATTCCTCCAAATTTCGAAAAATATTTCACAGGTTATTTATCAGCACACGATAATCTTTACATATTAAAATATCAATTTATCATGCCTATTTTGGAACCTAAACAAAAGTACCGGAATATTCGAAGGTTTCACACAGTTCGTATATTAACATTTTCAAGGCTGATGTAAAATACTGTATCTCTGCGGAGAAGGAAGCAGAGTCTTTATAGACCGGCAATACTTTTATTTTCTGAAAAAATTTATGGAGTAGAGGAGTGAGTTTCACTAAATTCGGTGAATAATAATAGAAAATGCATAACCAGACAATAACGCAAAATGCATCTCTAGTTGGTAAATTCATCACACTGTCAGTCATGCATATGTCACAATATTAGCATTCACAATTATCGCATCTTCAACAAACCAATCACATGAAAATTATTCTGTGGCGTCACCGGAACCCCGATGAGCTGTCCTCTCGCATGGCTCATCCTCTCATATGTGTGCACCAGGGAGCCAATCCTCATACTCGGTCAATCGGTCTATTCCTCCCTTGATCAGCCCTCTCATTGTTTTTCCATACTCTCTTTTCTTTTCTACACCATCAGGAGGCCACACTGCAGTTATTCATATCATATCAATATATATATCATCAGATGCACACGAGGACGCCGATCTTTCATACATGGCCGGCGGTATTAAGGACCGCCTTCATAAACCCATGGTGACCCACTTCATTCTAATTTCACTCAAACAAGGCAATCCATATCACATCTTATTTAATCAATAATTTATCCAATTGCCAATCATCAGATCAATAATTAATATGCACATTATGAACTGTGATGATACGATTATTAGATAATAATATATTATAATTTGATATGAAAATATATAATGATATGATGTAATAAAATTATGGTGAAATAAAATTATAATATGCATTTCATGATATCATGCACCATTTATTATTATTCACAGTGATTATAAAATATTGAAATCCTAGTTCTAATTATGGTCTGGAGAGACAGTGGATGAGTTCGAACAATCTAGAAATTTAAAAATATAAAAAGAACCATCAGACAACTATTCGACTTGAAATAATAAATATGAAATTAATCTAACAAATTACGTTTTATCCTCTTTATTAAATTTAGCTTAATTTCAGCACTACTTATCTGCTAAATATCAATTAATTTGATTTCTCATTATGACCTTTAAAATAATCTAGATTCACTACCAAACCAATACAATATAATCAATAATGTTCTCATTCGCATAAATATAATCCTTCTACCGATAATCTTCTTTTTACTTAATTTAATTACGGTCTAAAAACAATTAATATCTATCTAATTCATTTACTTTAATCGACCCTAAATAACCACAAGATCATCTTTATATCGATTTACTTAATTCACTGATTTTAATAATCTTAAAAATAAATTCATATTTTTATTTATTAAATAATTAACAATAATTCTTTAATAACATATTTTTCACTTTATTTAATATTCAACTCTAATATCTTAATTCAAATCAAATATACTAACTATTTTACCGTTAAATCCACCATCTAATATTAATCAATTTCTCAATATACCTTTTATGTTCTTGTTCTAATATTTAACATCAATTTCTTTAATTAAGACTAATTATTAACTAAACTATTTTTATTAATTACATTCTTTCTATATAATCAAATATTTGTTTTCTTAACAAAATTAATTATCAAATCCAATAATTCATTCAATTAAATTTCTTAATTTTATTACAAAAATTCTACTATAAATTTTGTTTTCAATCTATAATTTATTTTTAATTTATCAACTATACAACCTAACAAATCATTTAAATTCACAATCACAACCAAACAATTGCTCAATCACATTCGCCAAAATCAACCAGAGATTCTGGGAATAGTTTCAATACCCTTAATCACACAATATAGTCCCAAAAATCATAGATCGGAGATGATTGAACTCAGATCGTGAAGTCGGTAGTTGAAATCGGGTCAACGTGGCTGCTGTAGCCTCTGGAGCAGACCGCACGAAGGAGGAACGGCGGTACCGGCGCTGGAGCTCACTGGAGCCTGCGGTGGCCGGCGGTGCCGCTGCTGAAGGAGGAGGCAGGAGCTGTGGCCGCGCGACGCTCTGCAACTGCTGGGTCTGTGGCAGCGCGACGCAGAAAAGGAGGAAGAAGGGAGCAGCAGTCGCTGCTGCTGCTGGCGGCGTCAGTGGCTGGGCTTGGCGCAGAGAGAGAGTGAAGCAGTGGAGGGAGTGAGAAAGCAGAAAGAGAAGAAGATGAAGAAGAAGAAGAAAGAAAGAAACGCTGGTGGCGTAAAGGAGAAGAGAAAGAAGGAAAAAAAATAAAAATATAAAAAATGTTGCAAATTTTAGTTTCTAGAGTAGACTGCACTATTCCGGTTTAATTCAAATCAATTTGATCCGATTTAATAAATCATTTTGATTTCCAATCGATTTTTTATAAATCAAATGGATTTGTAGATTCGATTAATTATTAGTGGCCTAAATTTATTGATTAAAATTTTAAAATTAAAATTTAAATAAATACTTTTTGACTATTTAGGCCTTTCGGCCAAGGTTGGGTGTATGGTCATCCTTCCAAGAAGGTCGCCAAATCTGATAAAAGGCCAAGGCTAAATTTGAATTTTCAGTCAATAACTAATAGCAGAATCTCCTACCCTCTCTTTTTCGTCTCATGTCAAATGAAGATCTTTAGACCTTTTTTTTTTCGCCATTTCATTTCATTATCTATTGTTCTTCTAATTTTTGACATTTTCATTTTTAATTTGATAATCAGCTATTATTTTTTCAATTTTATCATATTGATGACTTCATAAGCAGACTTTGTGTTCTTAATATGACTTCATATTTATAAATTTTAATTTTAGAAATTCAATTTTATAGAATTAAATATAATTATATTAAATTCCATAAAAGTAATTGGAATTTTCAATTGAATTTGACAAAATTAAGTCAATTTTTCATTTTTTTTTACTTATTTAATTTATAATAAAACTAACCTTATTATTTAAGTCTGCTTTACAAACACATTTGTTAATATTGTTTCCTTGTTTTGCAAGTAATATAGCAAAAAGCAACGGAAATAAAGGATGTGGGAGATGGTTTAAAGGATTCGCATGGAACATTGGCTGTTGTACAGCTTTTAAAAGCTGAATCTTGGAATTATTTTGGTGGCTTATTCCTTGCATGAGAGTTGAATATTGGGTTGCAACTTGACTCGTAAAACTCGCTCAACCTCATGTTTTTATATAAACTAGTTTTTTTAAATGTGCTAATTGTTATTTTTATTTGTTAATTTTTTTTATTTCTAATGTATTTAAAGTATAATAATATTTTAAATTGATGAAATAATTTAATTTAGATTTAAAATTAAAATTTAAAGTAAATAAAAATCTAAATATAATTTACTCATTTAATTTTTTTTATAATTCTCGAAATTTTCATAAATAAGGGATAAAATATAATTACTAATTTATGTTCATATTAATTAAATCAATTAACAATATGTATAGATATAATTTATATTTACTAATTTAATATGTCAGAGCTGCATTGCAGTTTTATACAAAAAAACTAACCTTAATTGTGTTAGTTTTTACTTTATACAAAAAATAATATATAATACTTTGAATAATTTTCCTTTGACCATAGATCATTCTAGTTTAAAATAATTTATTTGATTCAAGATAATGAATTTTTATAACAAATATAAATAAAAATTATTCTATTAATTTTTAAATACAAAGAGTTAAAATATAAAATCAATACACAATTAAGAATAAATACAACACTAAATTTAGATATTATGGTATCAATTCATACAACAAAATTATACTAGTTTAAAATAATTTATTTGTTTTTGACTATTAAGAATTATTATATCAAGTTTTTGCTAATTTGAAATTATTGAGTTTGCAATCGTGTCTTTTTCTTGCAGTAAGTAGATAGATATATAGATAGATAGATAGATAGATAGTTGTATGATAGGATAAATTTTTAATTATAATAGAATTATATTATAATATTAATATCATAAAAATAATAAATAGATATCATTATTAGAATGAGACTAAATATGATATGAACAATTTTATGATCCCCTATATAAAAAAAGTTAATATTATAATAATATCACAATGCATTCTTCTTTTATAGGATAAAATTGATAATTTTGAATTATATATAATAGACTTTAGATGTATGTATTTTTAATCATGTCAACAATTATAAGTATAATTTTTAATTTAATTCTATTTTATTTTTTAAGTTTACTTAGGATTACATTAAACATTCTAATAGAATTTAGATTCAAATCGAAAATTAGTATAACCAATCAAAATTAAATTATATTTATTTTTCAACCAATAAAATTAAAGTCCTCAATAGTATTTTTATCCATTCATAAATTTAACGTTGGTGTTTTAGAAGCCCAATATTCCTTAATTTGGATGAGACTAAATTATCATTAATGATATTATTCATCAATCAATAAAATACAAATAAAATTTAAAATTTCTATTCAAACAAAAAATTTATGATTTATACACATCAAGTGATAAATGCATATATGACTTGATATAAATTCAAGCTCGAATTCCTTTTTTCTTACACTAAAAAAAAATATGATTTATTATATTAGAATATGAATATTGGAATTCCTATGGTTTCATCGAAATAATTGAAAATAAAAAATAAAATATTACGTTATAAATATTAATCTTATAATTTAAATAAAATTTAAACTTTTTCCAATAAAATATAAAACAAAAGGGAGAAAGAAAAGAGAAAATGAATAACAAACATACTGAAAAATGTGACACAGAAAAAAATACAGTGAGTTTTAGGTTTGTAAAATAGGCTATCAATTTTGGTTGTAAATTTAGCAACAGATAGAAATTCCGTTGCTAACTCATTTGTAATTCTTTTGTAACTGTTAGCAACGGAAGAACAATGAAATAAAATTTTTAATTAATAAAAAATAATTTAGGTTATAATTTTGAAAACGGAAAAATTTCGTTGCTAATCCGCAAATAGAAACCTTTACCAAATTTATAATTTAGAAACGAAAAAAATTCTGTCGCTAATTTGAAAACAGAGGTTTGCAACGAATACGTAAATCTATAAATTTATAACTCTAAACACAAATAAAAAGAATAAGAGATTACTAAATTATAAAAAATATAATAAAAATTATTCTATTATATTATAAAAGGAGAGAGTACTTACCACAAAAATCACAAGAAGAAAATAGGATCGCAAATTTACTAATTTCAAATTAACAAAAATTTGAACTAATAATGCTTGACAGTCAAAAGAAATAAATTCTTAACAGTCAAAAGCAATTAAAATTATACATATATATATATATTAGTATGGTAGAACGAATTCATAATTAATATTAATATAATAAAAATAATAAATTTGAAATCATAATTAAGGATTGGATTAAACTTTTTAATAAAATTTAAATTCAAATATCAATAAAATTAAAAATTTTTTAATTAACAAATGACTTAACAATTAAATTTAAAATTCATAAGGGCATTGTAGAGATCCAATTACCCATATTCGTGCTTATATATATATATATATATATATATATATATATATATATATATATATATATATATATATATATATATAGATAGATATAGATATAGACTAATTTTTTAGAACGTGCATTGTACGTAGATACTCATTATTTGTATTCGTTATATAATTTTTTTTTTATTTATTTCAAAGTTTTATTATATGTATCAACTATACTGAAATTGACATTATACCTATAAAATAAATTAAAAGACATTACAAAACTATTCATAGACATTCTAATTAAAAATATTACAAAAACCAATCACTAATATTATATAAAATATTTGAAAAAAATATGATTATTACTCATTAACAGTTTGAATATTTTTAATATCACCACAAGTGTAAAATCGTAACGATAGCTAAAAAAGATATTTAATCATATGCTGTATAAATAATAATATGAAAAATATAATAATAAGGATTACTAAATTCAATTTCATAGTAAATTCTAATTTCTCCAACTTCTGTTAGAGGCAATATAGATTATTTGATTGAAGGATTAGAGATTCTGTGATTCTTGTGCGTGACTACTGGTATAATTATTTTGTTTATGATTTATTGTATCATAATGCAAAACATCAAGAAGTCCGAGTGTCTTCTAGAACTCAAGCTAGCAGATAGGAGGACTCAAGTCCATCTTGGTCTCATAAAATGAGAAGAAAAATATTTTGTGTGTACTTTCTAATTTATAACTTTAAAAAGAAATAAAGATATATAAAGATACTAAATTATAACAAATAAAAATAACAACTATTCTATTCATTTATAAATAAAGAGAGTTAATACTTACCACAAGAAAAATGATCGTATACTTAATAATATCAATTCAAAATAGCAAAATCAACAAATTATTGATAGTGAAAAATAATCAAAACTAAACATCTATATATAGTGGTATGATAGAATAATTCTTAATTAGAATCGTATTAAAGAATAAATTCCTAATTAGAATAGGATTAGATTAAAATTAGAATAATAATAATTAGAATATGAAAATAAACACAATGTGGTTCCAACTTAGCTATTAAGATCAAATTGTCCTTAATAATATTTTTTATCAATTAGAATACGTAGAGGCGTTTTGGGACCAAATGTTTCCCTCGTTCGTACTTTTATATATATTATAGATTATGGATAGATATTTATTTATTTTTTATATATTTAGTACTTATATAAATAAATCTTCATTTATAGCAATAATAATAAATTACTACTTATCGTAATTACTATTATGTTGAACTAAATATTAGTCCATACAATAATCGTAATACTATTATATAACAATTTACAATTAGATTAATATTAAGATTCCTAATTGATTTAATATTTCTATTTAGTTGGTATTTAATATTTTTTAATAATTTTTTGAAATAAATAATTTATAATCAACTAATAAAATACTAGTAAAATTAAAAGTCTACTAATTAAAATAAGACTAAATTACCCTTAATCACATTTTTAACTAATCAATAGTATTAAAAATTTACATGGACGTTTTAGAGAGCCAATGTTCCTCATTTGTACTTTTATATATATTATAGAATTATAGATGTGGCATTTTCTCATCAAGAAGCTATCAGAAATAAGTTGGTGTATTTGGAGTCCAACAATTTTCTAAGTATTTGGGCTTAGCGGCTGTGATAGAGAGGAAGAAAACGCTGCTGTTTAGCAACATTGTCGAGCGTGTTGCAAAAAAACTGAAAAGCTAAAAGGAAAAATCTCTATCTATAAGAGGTTGAATTTATGTATTTGTTGAACAATGAGATTGGCAAGTTCAATGCTTTTTTCATGGAACAAGAAGAAGATTTGCATGAGGTTTTTATCACAATTAGATCCCCAAATACAAAAAAATAAAAAAATCGTTTAAATCATACATCTTAAAAATGCAAACCAATTATATACCTATATAAATCAACATATTTTTATGTAATAATATTATATACCTTTGAGATGAGGAGATTTCTTATGTGAGAATATATTAGGAGATTTCTTTTACCAAATAGGTTATGTAAATGACAAATAAAAATATAATGAATAAAATGAAACCACATTATCTTTTTTGACTTCCAATATAAAAAATATATAACATCAATGATAATTAGGCAAGTTGCCCATTAACACACAAAAAAATACATGTTTGGAGTTATTTGGGCCATAAGGCCCAGGTAAAATCGGTCACATTCTTAGATTAATGGGACAAAATTGGCAAAGGAAGCCAAAATTATTATTCCGGTGAACAATAATTTTTCGTATTGTTTGTGTTATTTATAACTAGCCGAAATTCTGCGCTTCGCCCACGGCAGATAATTGCTATTATTTAAATAATTATTTTGTTTCTTTTCCAAAAAAAGTTATGCTTAAGTTTTATTATAATTATTTAAAAAAAATTATTTACATTTTTATGTTAATATCAATAACAAAAATACTTGGACATATTTTTTTCTATGATCTTTTATTGTATTCCATTTAAATTAGATTATGATTTCAATTTAAATTAAAAATAGATTATACTTCTCTATTGTTGGCTTTGTGAAGTTACAGTCGTTTCCTTATATTTCATATTAGACTCTTTCAATCCTTCTCACCTTCAAGTAATGAATTTAATTTGATTGATGCCTAGGAATAGAGAGGCATGACAATCACTAGAATGACATTCGAATAATTTTTATGGCTACCAACTTTCAACAAAAACAAAAAGAAATAATTCAAAAATAATTCAAATACATGCTGAAAGAGCTAATATAAATATATTGTTCATAATCTAAGTTAGTAATCTTGTTGTTCCTATTGGTTGGCTCGAATGATATTTGTAAATCCAATTATATTGGATTGATCATCAATTATTGGAAAATATCTGAAATGGAAAAATCTTGAATCATTTTTTATTGCTTTCTATCTTCTGTTTATATACAACTCGCTATTTTGAAGAAGCCAGTAACTTGTTCCTAATAAAATGGCTTTCAATAACTAATATCCTACCTAACTTCTCTTTAGAATAAATACATTACAATTTGCAACTTTTTACTTAAGTCTTCTCTATATTTGCTGCAATCTTGTTCGGTTCCATAATCAATGTTTCATTTTCAGGTGTTTTATCAGTTAACATCAATCGTCGAAAGATACTGAATATATAGAGAAGTGCAAATAAATAGCAGTTCAAACCAAATGAGTTAAACCAATGAGTATGTACTGAACAAATAATTAAACCAAATCGTAAACAAATAGCAATTGCAGATAAGAGAACATATACTTAAATGGATAAGTTATAAAATAAACGTTAAAATACCAGTAGCATGCACACCTCCATGGCAACGGAAAAGTCATTGGCAAAGCCTGGTGGAAGGCAAAGATCTGTGTTCCGGTCATATTAGAACTGACCAAATCAGCTTACTAAAAACAATCTTATAATTTTTTTAACAAAAAACGGATATTTATTTTTTTTCTATGCTGAAAACCTTTGATGTTGTCTTTATGGTCGGTTCCACCTACAGGAATTATTGGTTATTTGAAATGAAAGAGTTGAAGCATGCTCCATGACTTCGTAATTAAAACAATGTACTAACACCAGATGTTCCTAATCTACGTAGTGGAATCATGTCAACAAATATCAAGCAAATTAAAGTAAAAAGCAAGCTCTCCAGTTATTTCTTACCCTCTAAAAAAGCATGCCTTTTTCCATGTATATTTTCAAGTCTATGACATAATTATTCAGGTCTCTTAAGCACCTTTAGCTTTAAGATTTTCTCGAAAGTTTCTTCTATATCTCTCAGAAATAATCGAGAGATTTTTTTTATGAAAGATCTGGAATACAGGAAGAGTGCACCTGCAAAAATGATTGTAAATTCGAATCAAACATTAAATTCATATTAGTTGAATAATAAAATCAGCTAATGAAAAACCATATTAGATGACTATGATATAACACGATAGCTAATAATGAAGAAATGAACATGATAAACACGCATACATATGATAAAAGAATACTCAAACCACTAAAAGAATACATGCACACATTACATGTTACAAATTATTTAGAATAGATGATGAATAAATGAATTACGTTTAAAGAGATGAAGAGTTATATATAATAAGTGTTTTAATTGGATTAAGTTACGATATATATATAACGATTCAAAATTTAAAAGTTAAATTGCAGTTGAATTAGATTAGATGATTAGATTAAATTAAATATCAAAACTTATTAATTATTCATATTAAATTAAAAAATTAATTGTATTGGCCAATTAAAATACAGAAAAATAAGAAATAAATTTAAAATTTTCTAAAAAAAAAGAAAAATACAATGCTGAACAAAGAGAACACGTTAAACCTTCTCTTTGTTTCAGCTTTCATATATATATATATATATATATATATATATATATATATATATATAGATAGATAGATAGATAGATTAGTGTTAGCAAAGGTGTGATGCACGTAGTAGCATTAAAAGATGAAATAGTATTTTATAATATTATTTAAAAATAATAAAATTGGCCAACTGCATATTTTAGACCTTGTACTTTTTTAAAAAAGCCTTTAGCCTCTTCTACTTTGTGGAAGATCCATTAGGTACCTCTGCTTTTATTTTTTATGTGTAACAAGTACCTCATCACGCTGAAAGTGGTGTGTGAATATTTATGTGAGTGTAAAGAGAGTAAAAGTTTGTTTTATTGCCATGTTGGCACTTAGATATCTATTTTCTTCTGCTTACGTGTGAATGGAACTCAAGATCTATTTCTATGAAAAAATCCACCCAAAGTACAAAACATCAAAAATCGTCCATTTGAAAGATTGCAAGGTGTGTATGACAACAAATGCTTACCCAAATCATAGAAACGTAGTCTCTCACTATCTTTTCTTTTATTCTTCCCTTGCTAATCATTTTTTTTAGTGTTGTAAACTCGTCCTTTGGTGTGATAAATCCTAACTTTCACGGTAAAGTTTTTTTTCGACACAATCTACCCCCACTACCATCACCACCAGCTGCGGTTATCTCTCCTCTTGGTCTTGGCTTTATTTTTAGTCCTCATTTCTTAATTCTCATGGAGAAGCTATTTTGCATCTCAAGGTAAAGAAAATTCGCAATATACCCTTCTCTTTTCGTTCTTTCATTATTTTCTTCTCTAGATTTCGTGATTGGTATTTGTTTAGGTACTGCAGTTAACCTATGGTTGGGTTTTTGATGTTTTAGTTTATGATTAATGAGGAACTGGCGCCCTATGTTGAAGAAGAGAAGAGGAAAATTTTCATTTTAAAACTCAAGAAGGTAATCTTTCAAATTCTTTTTTATTTTTTTATTATTGTAGCGTGGTAAAAAGAAGACCAACAGTGTCATTAGTTATTTATCATGTCTTTAGCTTTTTGCCATATCATTTTATTTGCATTACACACATTTGGTTTGCCCAATCGACGTATTTATTAAACAAGAAAAAAAAAAATAGAGGTATCTAATGGGTCTCTCGCAAAGTATAAGGGGCTATGAGGCTTTTTTAAAAAGTGAAAGGTCCAAAATATATATTTGCCCTAATAAAATTAGATAATAAAATGATCGTATGTTCTGATAACTTTTTGGGGTTTTAAGAATTTGTGTCTCTTGTTAACACACAATAATAAAATATATTAAAATAATAATGCTGAACTCCTAAATAAACTCTAACTAACAGATAATATAATATTCATAATTTTATCTTAATACGATTATCCTAGATTCAATATATATATCACAAATTTACTCCAAAGAGAGACAAATTCACAATTTACTACATCTCAATTTTTGAGAGCTCAACAATTGGTGCGGTGAGCGTAAAACAAACATTCATAGCCTAAAACACCTACTTTTTTAGAAGATGTGATTAACAATTCCACCGAATGTCTCAATATGGAAGGCTAAAACAACACGCATGGTGACGCCAATGGGGAACCCATGCTAGTTCCCCCATCAACCATTCATCACCAGGTAGCAGTTACCCTAGCCTAAGCTTATTTGTAATTCACCACCATGCTAAAACCCCTCATGGAGAACCCACAATCTATTGACGAACTAATACCACCCTTCGAGAACACAGCATGCCCACACTTTTGCCTAAGACCCGAAGTTGGTCAATATTTGAATGATACCATGAAGAGGAGTTAGAGGTGGACCCAAGTGTGATTGTTCCTGATAGCCAAGGACTGAGTCACACCCAGCCAATCTCGGATGGTGCCAATCTCTGGAATATTGTCAAAGAGCTAGTTCCAGAGTGTCAAGAGATAGGAGAAGCAGAGAATTATGGTCTTCGACAGGGTTCGCCATTATCAATTGATATTTTGATGCAACATTTTCCCTCAAATTCAAGATTCCTATCTTTCAATCATACGATTGATTTGCTGATCTAGGAAGCCATCTGACAACCTTTCAAACTATGATGCACCTCTAAACCAACTCGGAGGACCTCATGTGCAAATTTTTTCAGTCAATTTGATGACCTCATGCTTCTCCACTCAAGTTGTAATAACTCTGAAAATAGTTAAAGAAGCATTGAATTCCCACTCCAATCAAAAGTGTTCTAGAAGAGATATGCTTAATTCATCTCCTTCAAATGAAGAGAAGCATGATTTCGACCGTTATTGGAAGAAAATAAAGCGAAATAATCAAGCTTCATCAACACAATAATTTTGTGATCCTGATGACCCAGTAAGCTTTTCCTTTCCCCTTTTTTTTACTTCAATCTTTTGAACTTTATTTTGCAAATTTCTTATTGCAATTGTGCTTCAACGATGTGATTTCTAATGATGAACCTTTTGCATTGCCCTTAGATAGCATGGGTTCTATACTTGGGCCAACTTCTTTCGATCTCCCCTTAATTACTTCGAAGGATCTTGATGGAAATCCTCCATTGAAAAAGTCTAGCATCGGTCATTATGGCAAAAGATCATGAGATGCTTATCAAACAAAGAAAGCAAATTGCCATGCTACTTCTGAAATGTTTGCATTTTGTGATAATAATTTTATGACTAACTGTCGCTGTAAAATTTTAGTAATGACATGGAAGAGATTAAGAGAGTAAGAGCTAAAATTGATCGAACTTCTACAATACATGTTCCTTCTCTTGCTGAACAAGTTCGTATAATTTTTTATGGTATTAAAAAAGGAGAAGGATTTGATACCACTGTCCTAAGGGAGCAATTCGCAGGCTATCTTCAACTTGCAAATGATTTCTTACAGCTGAAATCATTTTTTTCCTTAAGCGTTTCATCAGAGTTTCAACTAAAAAAATTAGAAAAGTTATGGGGATAGCTGAATGATTCTTTATAAGTCTTGAAAAAGAAGCCATTGCCAATTCTTCATTTGTCAAGGATGAACTTATCAAAATTGAGGAAGAACTAGCAAGGCTAACTTCAAGGAAGAAAGTACTTGAGTCATCTTTAGAAGGTATGAAAAGTAATGTCTTAGAGAAACAGAACATGGTTGGTTTCACAAGTTTGTGAGGAAATATCCAAAGTGGAAGCTATGTCAATCCGTAGTGAAGAAGACGAGCAATCTCTCTCTAAGTTGCAAAAGCTACTTTCTGATAAGCACAATAAGTTGGAGTAGCTTGAATGGAATCTATAAAAGCTTTTCTTTTTAGACTTTGCTTGATCTTTTTTTTTTAAATGCAATCAAATTCTTTCATTATTAATAAAATTTTGATTTCATTAATCACTTATCACGCTTATCACTTTTCGCTCAGTTTTGAATTTTTTTTGCAACTGTACTTAGCAAAATACTAAGTTGTTGACATACCTTCTTTTTAGAATGATTAAGTCATAAGTAGTTCAACTACAAGAAATTTTCTTCTTTTTTATGTAACTAAACTTAGTGTAACACTAAGCTGCCCACGTACCTTCTTTTTGGAAGGATAAAGTCATAACATAGTTCAACTACAAGAGATTTTTTTTATTAGCTATTCACAGTTTTAGGTTGTGCGGGCTAAGAGTGCTGTTAAGCTTCTAGGCGTAGTATATTTTCAAAAACTTGCTGTTAATTGGCCTGATCTGCACCCCATCTTGATCAATTATCTTATATGCTCCATTCGAGTAAACCTCTTGAATTACATATAGTACGTCCCAATTTGAAAGGAACTTATTTTCCATACGCCGTGACATGATTATCGGCCTTCTTAATACTAAAACCAGATCGCCAACTTGAAAAAAGCAGATTCTCACCTTCTTATTAAAAGCTTTGCACATGTGAGCTTGATAACACTCAAAATGTTGTTGCGCTTCATGTCATTTTTCATCCAAAGCTTCTAACTCTTGCAGGCGAAGCCGAGCATTATCTTCATTACAGAAACCTTCTTGAATGACAATTTTCAAAGACGAAATTTGTTGTTTGAGAGGAAGGACACTTTCTATACCATAAATAAGCGAATATGGAGTTGCTTGAGTTGATGTCCTATATTTAGTTTGATAAGCCCATAGTACCCTAACCTTTCATGTCAATCCTTTTTTGATCGATTGACTATCTTCTTGAGAAGTTTGCCTAGAGTCTTGTTGAATGCCTCTGTAAGCCCGTTTGCTGGTGCATTATACATAGACGAATTATATTGCTTAAATTTGAATTGCTCACACAACTTGTTCATAGTTTTATTGTAGAACTCCCTTCCATTATTAGTTATGATGTATCAAGGCACGTCAAAATGATAAATGATGTTCTTTCTAATAAAGCTTACTACAGTCTCCTTGATTTCTTTATATGGAACTGCTTCGGCCCATTTTAAAAAGTAATCAGTAGCAGCAAGAATGCATAGGTGACCACTTGAACTTTTTGAAAAGTGGTCCTACAACATCCAATCCCAAGCTTCGAAAGACCATGATGCTACTATTGGATGATGGTTCGTGATGCTACTGTTGGAAGTGGTCCTATGGATGATCTAATTAAAAACAATCTCAATAATATATATAAATTGATATATTCAATTTGGTAATTTGATTTTTGAAACTCATTTCTTTTCCTTTTTTTGAGCAAATATATACTGTTGTCCACCCAAATTAAGGATTTTTTACTCGAACAAAAATACTCATCTATAGACTACTCAATAAAAAAAATCATTTTATATTTGTTAAATATATAATTTTCAACATGCTACATGAGAAGGCACGTCTTGAGCATGTATGCCACTTAATTCAGCTGTAACATTATATAAGGCAGTGGAAATGAAGCAAAAGCATCTACGTGCAGGAGGGTGTGGGTGTGGGTGTGGGTGTGGGTGTGGTTGTGGGTGTGGGTGTAATCCAAATTCTTCGTATCAGGACTACAAATCCGTATCATATACTTCCCCTCTCCACAAATAAATGTCACCGTTGCATGAAATTGCATTTTTCAAGTCTCTTAAAAATTTCATTTAATTTATTGACTATATAATCTTTTTTTTTTTTAATGAGAATGTTTTATCCCTCGAGCTTTACAGCGTAAAAAATTTTTATCCACTCAGTAAAATGGATTTCTAAGGATTAAATTTATATTCTCGTTTTATGAGGGGATTGAGTTTATTAATCACTTCAACCAACACATAATATTTGTTTATAATAAAAATAGAGATTTTTTAAAATTCTAGTAATTAATATTTACTTTTTTTAAATATAAAAATATAAAAATTATTATTTCTAAATTCCATAAATATAACACTTATTTACTTAAATATTAAATGCATAGTACTTGTGTAACACTTACTTTTGAATAAAGGGATTACATTTATGCAGGATAATGACATATATCAGGAAATTGAACTACTAGAAACTAATTGGGATTTTTTTTCTTTTTATTTCACTTCATGTCATATTAGAAAATTAATATAAAATTAATTGTTTCGTAAGTATTAGTACGACTCCAATATAAAATTGTATATATATTTATTGCCAATTATACCTAAATTTGCATAAAAATTATTTTTTTTATTAGCACAAAGTTTAAATTTTATTAATTTATAATGTTCAGAAAAAACTTATTTTATTCAATTATTAACTTAAGCCAATAGGCCTTCCATGTACACTCGATCTAACTTGGATAAGTTAAGTAAAAAAACTTGATCAAAACATCTATATTTGTATTAACTAAATATAATAGAAATCCAAAACTATTAACTAATACCCATAAAATTATAAAGTCAAAACTGCAAGTGCAATAATCTATAGCTATCCAACCATTCAAAACCATTTTTTAGATAAAAAAAAATGACAAAATAGAGTTAGTCACAACAAGATATCTTCAAAACTCAGTTCAATTTAAATTATATCCAAGCTAAAAGTGGTGCAGTCGTCTCAATTTTTTTTTTTCGGACATGTAGTCAAAAAATTGATTTCCGTCTCTATCTATATGGTGAAATTCTATCTGCTCTAAAGAAAACACTATCATATCAAACTTATTAAAATAATCCCTCCAATTGCACCTTTTGCTTTTGGATCACTCAACAAATTACATTTTTTAAGTCAGAATCAATAATTAAACGTGAATTCTTGTTAGGTGAACCAAAAACAACTCGGCAGCATGAAAAATAACAAGAAGTTTCACTTCTTTTGAATCTAACGTACTAACATACTTATAAAAAATACAATCAGCCAGTCCCAACTCCTTGCATAAAAAATTATTTATTTTTACATAAAAATTATTCATTTTTACATAAAAATTATTCTTTACAAAAATAAAAATATATGTCGGTCTTTGTTTCTAAATATGTTTTTACTGTTTAAAATTTTGCTTTTATTGCATCATTAAAAACTTATATTGATGTTGACACATAATTTATTTTGTTATCAACGAATGATGAATAGATGTTTTTAACTTATTTTATCAATAACTGTGATCTTTGAAAATTATTTATAGAATCAATTATTTTACCATTTTTTTATTATTCCGAAACAATCAATGTTTATTTCCCCTTAACTTTTGAATTTCCGACTTTGTCACTGTATACATTTATTATGAAATTATACCTAAATTTGCATAAAATATTATTGATTAAAAGCATTTATTTTTACATGACAATTATTCTTTACAAAAATAAAAATATATGTCGATATTTTTGTTTAAAACTTTATTAAATATGTTTTCTCTATTTAAAAATTTGCTTTTTTGCATCATTAAAAAATTTACATTTACGTTGATACAGAATGTATTTTGATATCAATATCCATGAATGATGAATAAGTATTTTCTCCGTTTAAAAAAGATAGTCCACTTTATATTTTTATACAGAATAAAAAATAACAATTATTATGATTAAAATAATAATTTTATTTATATATTTTTTTTATTATGTCTATTTTAAATAATAAATACCTAATTATTAGATTAAAATTGATAGATATTGTAGTCGTTTGTCAATATCATTGATCCCTTGATGTTGGTTATTGTAGGTTTTAACTAGCGACCAACCTCCTTATGGAGTCCGCTTCATCACTTCATATCATCCGTCCTAACTACTGTTATACGGTTCTTGAAATCCCGTTAGCTCAGGTGTCTGGCCGGAATATTATATAAGTAAGGAGCAGTGAAAATTTTAGACGGATGGATTACTTTTTAACTTGTTTTATAATTTTATTACTAACTGTGATTTGACAATGTTTTTATTATTCTTGGAAAAAAAAAAATATTGGCCTCTGATCACGTAAGTTGGCTCTACTCTATCTACCGAAATATAAATAAAATATTCTTTTTTATGCATATATAATATTTAAAATAAATATTGCTTTTAGGATTGCAACTCCAAAGTCCTAGCCTCTTTTGTTATAGAAAGGGGATTTTGAATTATGTGGAAGACTATTAAAAAAATATATAATTTTATAATATAGGTGGAATGAAGTGACAGAAGAGGATTAGTTGTTGCAGTTAAAAGGAGCATGTGTACATAACACGTTGTCATTCTCAACTTGGTGTGCATACGACTGAGTATATTTCTAGTTGATGGACCCACATGTGTAGGAAATCTTAAGTGGTATGCCAAGTAATTTCAATCTTATTTAAAACGTGGAGAATATGCATATTGGCTTTTGTAAGTTTCAACGTCGACACCGTCAACAAACAACATGAAAATGAAAAGCGGCAACTTTTGTGTTCTTTTCCAACTTTTAGATGATGAAAAGTAAGTAACTATTGAATAATATTTCAATCGAAAGTCAGATGTAATTTGATATATTTTTCTATTTTGTACAGAAAATATAAAAAATAAGAAATTTTTAATATAATTTATAATATTATTTTAATTTATTAGACCTTCCATGAATAAAAAAATTTTACAATAACCAATTGTTTGTGTTGTTTTATTATAAACTTGTAATCTTATTTTATTAATAATAAATGTTGAATAAGGAGAGTTATAATAATTGTGAGAAATGTAAGATATAGAAAATATTAAAATAATTTCTTTAACTTTGGCGCGAGGCTCTATACTACCAAAACCATTTTTACAATAAATTGCATTTTATTAATTAATTAAATCAAACCCAAATGAAACCAGTTGAATTGGTCAAACCCAATTGAGTTGGCTGGTTTGTTTGGTCAAATCACCAAATTTGACCACAAACTCAAAATATGACTGTTTTTCGGAACCGTTGGATATTTATTATTAGTTGATTCCTCGTGCGAGACATTATTGTCACTGAGTATTCTGTGTTGCTCATTCCTTCATTAGTTTAGTTTTGTAGGCTTTCCTTCCATATCTAAACCACAGCTTATTTTCATCTTTCTTAAATCGAATTGCTGCTGCAAGAGCAAATTTCAGACATGAAAAGTGAAGAAATTTTTTTCCAATATATATATATTTATTAATTATATTTTTTCTGTATAATTTTAATTGAGAATTTATTCTAAACATAATTACTCACTAATTGATTTAAAATCTTGCAACCTTAAGTTTATCCGATCATACCTTGCATTTAAAAGAACAACTATTTTTTGTAATCATGCATTTCTTTAAGAATATTACATAAAATAAGAAGATCCTTGATAGTTACATATTCAATTTTCAATCCTTCGTCGAGGTGGTGACGAAGGAAAATCATTTATTTAATATAAGTGTTGTTTTGACGTTTGATTTTCATTTTTTATAGTGTCTCTAAGACCCATTACATTAGGTGAATTTCAATATCCAAAATCCATAATTTTTGTTTGAAATATTAAGGATCACGAATTTAAATTTTATAAGGTTTGCCATAGAAAAAAAAGATTTACAAGAGGGAAAAGAGAATGAAGTAAAATTTATTTTACCATTAAAATTATATCAAAATAGATGCTCAAAATAACAGAGTCTTGTGTTGATAAGATGTTATAAAACTAAAGATTAATATTAATAATATTTATATAATAATAATAATATGGAAAGAAAATAGTAAATAATATTTCAGAAGAATTCAGGTTTTATTTTTATTCTTTATGCAAAGCGCCTCTTTATGGACTCTCAATCATAAATATATGAAATTAAATTGTACAATAAATTTTATTCCAAAACACATGGTTTCAAGAAAAAATAAATAATTTTTAATAAATTGAATATACATTCATTATAAAATATAGTATTTATAAGGTTTCCAATTACATTGAAAAATGTTTTCCTCATGTACGTATGTAGCTTGAATTCCATGAGGCCTGAATCTTTCAGGAGCTGCAAAATGTGCCATAGGTCGGCTGGCGTCGGCATGTCGGGCGCATGCTTTTATGGCAAGAAGAGCCACATGCAACAAACAAACAAAATTACAATATTTCTTAATTTTTGTGTGTTTGTTTTCTTCTTTTGTTCCACATATTATATAATTTATTTATATTAATTTCAGTTCTCTCTTTTTTCATTTATCTTATCCATTTCCATTATTGACTGCCGCACCCTCCTTGCATGGCTGAACATGCATCTTGGAATCTATGTTTTAGGTTTATTATTATTTTTTAAGTAGGAAAATTATTGAAAACTCTTTAAATTAATCTACAATGTATGAGTATTTTTTTAAATAGACATTTCAACCTTCCTTCAAAAAAAAAAAAAAATAGATATTTCAATCTCTTAGCTCATACGGGTCAAAAGAAGTAATTTATAATTGATTTATTAATTATAACTTCAAATGATTCTTTAATTTCTATTTTTTAAAAAACTACTTCCTCCATCTATAAATATAAATATAAATCGTTTAAAATTTTTAATTTGGTGGTTAAGGAAGTAATTAGTTCTCTTAAATTATAATAATATTTATTAATTTGATTGAAGTACTCTTTATTTCATATTTTTAATTTAGTTAACACTTGATTTTAGTATAAATGAATTCAATATATGAAATTTATTTATAAATTAAAATTTTATGCTTTAAATAAATTCAAAATTCAAAACTTATTTACTTTTATTTTCTAAAAAGTCCATCACATAATAAATTTAGAAGACTAAAAAGATGGATAGTTTCATCATAAAACTTTGGGTTATTGAAGTTTGTAGAGTTCATTTGAAAATGCTACCTTTTTTCATAGTATTAAATTCTTTATTTATTTTCATATTAAACATAAAATTTTAAATTTATAGATGAATTTGGTAGAATTTTACAGAATTCATTTATTCTAAACAATGGGCAAATATAGGTTTAAAATTTTAGAAGCATAAATAATATATTTACTACAAATATAATTGGTAGAAAATTTATTGGTTACTCTCTTAATATTCTCAAAATGATTTATTGTCAGGTTGTATATGCATCTACCACTAGGTTTCTGTTTTAGTGTGCCCTAAACAATAAATGTGAAATTATTATTTTTAAGAAATTTTTTATTTTGATTATGTAAATTGTTTCCTTTTTAATCCAAATTATATTGATAAATTATATATTTTAATTAAAGTAATTTTTCTTGCTATAAATTAAATTCCTAAATTTCACCTATATTTGTTAACATAATTTTTTTATAATCAACTTATATTGTAATTATATTAAGGTAATAATTGTGTTATAATCAACCTAAACTGTAATTATATTGAGTAGATTTGATTTTAATCAACTTCCATATATTGAACTAATATATATTATAAATATTTATTAGTGAATATATAATAACCCATGTAATTAATAAATTTTATTAAAATAGTTTAGTTGCTACGTACATTAAGAATTGTGTCAAAACACCTATCCAAACCTCATTAGTATAAAATGTAATTTTCGAGTTAGACTATATCTAAGGCTATTTTAGGACTTTTAAAATTTCACTAAGGTTAGTATAGATAATCCCATTATTTCTCCCCCTCTCTCATTCTCACTTTTATATATAATATAAATAATAATTTTCAATCATTAATATTGATAAGAAGTCAAGTTTTATTCAAATTAATCGCCTTGACTAATTGTTTTTACATTATTGTCATCAATGCTTTTACTTTGAGGTCGAAGATCAAGAAGTGAGTTATTTATCAACTAAAAGACTTCTTCTCTCCAAAGCCATTTGCGGCGCGCGCCTCTATTTTTTTTCAAAAAAGTCTCGAGACGGCGTAATTTTTTCAAACGAGATCCTCGATAATAATAATAATAATAATAATAAAAATTGTACTTTAATGATATTGCCATTAGGGTTGAGCATTCAGCCAATTTGTCAATTTAAGTAATGTTTTTAACCAAAATAAATTAATTGAATTTTTTTTACTTAACTAAATTTAACCAAATTAATTTTTTAACCAAATTTGACCAAGTCATTTTGGCTAAACTAATTTTAATCATTAATCGAACCGAAGTTAAAGAAAATAAAAAACTTAATTAACCAATTGAACTTATCTGAAATTTATAATTAACAAACTTGAACTGAAACAAAAATTTAACAGAAATTATTAATCACTTCTTAATCAAAATAAAAATAAAAATATTTTTAATTTTAATTTTATTATCTACATAATCAATGGCGTAGTATTTGGAGTCGGTTAATTTGATTTAATTAACTTTTAACCGATCACTGAAAATTTAACTTTCTTTAACTGAATTTTTAATTAAATATTTTTTCATCAAATCAAATTGTCACATCAACCAAATTAATTGGGTTGATTGAATTAGCTGAATTGAATACTCACATCTAATTACCATCGGGAACAACACTTGAATCTTAGACGTTAACACACTGAATTATGTGCTCAATGTTGATGGTAGTAAATAACAAATTCACATTCACCGGGAACAAAACTTAGATTTATAAGTAGGGACGAGTATTCGGTTAATTTGAATTAATCCAAATCGAATAACTCAATTCAAATATAACTGAATTTCATAAATTTATATCCAATCCAAATCATATTTAACATAAAAATAAAAAATAACCAAACCAAATAATATGCGATTTTATTAGAAAAATCGCAACCGTCCAAATAACTAAGGTAGTATTTACAGTTGGTTAACACAAATTGATTACAAGAAAATATTCAAATTTAAAATTTTTCAATATATGTGTTCATATCGCCAAATTTACAGTTTGCACTCTTAAAGCAATTATATACATATGCTTTTGAATTTATAGACAATTGTATAGACTAAAAGAAAATAATAAAAATTAATTAATTAATTCAACAAATCACAAGTGTCCAAATATTAATTTTAAAATTAGTCATATCTAAATTCAATTATCCAAAATAATAATTAATATAATTAATTTAAAAGAAGAATTCATTAAACTTTCAATTATAAAATTATATTTAATAATCAATTAAACATGACGTTATTTATCAATAATCTTAAAAGTTACACTACATTATTATCACCTATCACAAAAGCTATATAAATATAGTTTGCACTCTTGATTTTATTTTGATATCGGATAAAAATGCAAGGTTTTGATAAAAAAAAATCTGAGATAAAATAAATATATATCTTGAATATTAATTTGAATTAACCGAAGTTTTTTCAGACTAACTACACCATAATAAAAAAATCAAATTAATATTTTTAATTAACAGATTCAAACTAAAATTAATTTATAGGCAATCGAATCAAATCAAATTACTCGATTTGATTTAAATTTTTGTTTAAATTCGTGAATTGCTTATCCCTGTTCATAAGGAAGAAGGAGAAATTACTATAAAAATTTATTAAAAAATATTTAAATAGAAAAGAACAAAATGGTTGAAAGTATGTGAAAACTTTGTTTAACCAAAATTTGAATCTTGGCATTATTAAGGGAATATATATATATATATAGTCGGTTCAACGTATGGTTTTTTGTGTTCAATGGTGGCTTAACGCATTCATTTCATCCAAACCATATACATATACATATGGATTGAAGCAAATAATGTTTGTTTCAATGAACCTTTGGCCAATGAGACCAGTCAGAGAAACGTGTTATTGAAATTGTTTTATTATCTGAAGTGTAATAATTTCAACTTTGCTTTATTATCTTGTCCAAGTCAATTTCTTTTTTTCCTTTTCTTTTTAAATCAATTTCTTCTTTCACCATTTTGGAAATAATTTGTTTTATATAAAGATGTTATCAAAATCCAATTCAATCAAATGTATTATTGACACTTTATTACTCATATGTAAAAGTATTTCGAAAAGTCCAATTTGACCTCTAACTAAAATTTTGTCAAAATATTATATAAAATTAAAATGTAAATAAAGTCAAATAATTGAACTCCGCTAAGCGAATAGAAAAAGCACCTCCTTTACTCTTTTTTTTTTTTTTTTTTTTTTCCAAGATTTGTACTTTTGTTTTGACGGAAAAAAAAAAATGAAAATGTCATTGATAGCATTAAGTCAAATAGAAATCTTTGAAAAGAGGTTAAGTAAATTTAACTATTTAATCCCTGAAGTTTGGTCATGTTAATAATTTTATTTTTTTTATTTAATAAATATAAAGATAGTCCCTAAAATTTAACTCCATTGAACTATTTAATCATCTATTTAAACGTGCAATTTTTTTCGGAAAGTGAAGGACTAAATTGTAATTAAAAAATGATTGAATTTGTTCGAGTTTGATTCTTATGAGTTGGTTGTTGTTTTTTAATATAAATATTGGATTTAGTGATGAAATAATATCACAAATTCATGAAAATAATTATATTGCTTTCTTTTAATATAATATCACAATATTATATTACTCTTATAATTCGTTCAAAGATGTATTATATTATAAACGGCTTTCAGTTAATTGTTGACTTTCTTAATGAGAATTAATAAATTTAATTTATATTGCAATTTTTTTTTCTTCTAATTTAATGTATATGTAAGTTTTGCAAATCTATCTTTATGCATTCTATTTAGCTGATTTTCATAATTTGATCAAAAGTATATCATTAAAATTGAATTAAAAATTTATTTAGTATTAATAAGAAAATTCATTTAATTGTAAAATTAGATGTTTGAAATCTGAAGTGGTGATTTTATTTTTATTTTTTTTTATATATGGGAGGCTCAATGGATAAGAATAATATTGTGAGCAATATAGTAAGGGGCAGTCCTTTTATTTGAATGATATTCACCAAATTGATTATAGTTTTTGTGAAAGAGAAAACTCAAAACTCGAAACCTCTTAATTCGGACATTTTCTAAAAGAGATAAGAAAATTAATGAGATCACACTGATCGGCAGTATCAAATGATGATTGTTGAGAGAGTTTCTTAAATATAAATATTATATGGTAATGGCATAATAAATATGGATAGAAAAAAGAAAAAAAAAAACCTATAAATTGATTTTTTTTTTTTTTTTTTTTTATTATGCCAAAGAGGAGATTACAAGAAATCCACCGAATCAAGACTCTATCCAACCAAATCATAAAAAAATCAAAAGATAAACAAATTGTTTCATTTTCAAAGATCCCAACAATAAAAATTAATTAGTTGACCGACAACATAAACTATTTACTTCAAACAATCTCTATCAAATAATATATATCTAATAAATAATATTCTTAAATAGATTTTAAATTTCACTCTCTCTCTCTACTTTGGATAATATCTATATGTCTAATTAAATTATAGAAATTCTAAGAATAGTTAATATTATATATATAACTAGTCGAAATTTTGCGCTTCGCACCGTGAGTATAAAATATTTTTTAAATAAATATTATCATTGAATTATATTATTATGTTTTTTAAAAGTTTTTCATTTGTGAATAAAAATAATTATAAATATTTTAAATAAATTTTTGATTAATAATTGCAATCCTTATTTATTTAAATATTCAAACATCAAATTATATTTTTATACATTCTTATTTCTAATTTATTCTATCATGACAAATTATATACTTTACCATGTTCATTTGGAAACCACAATCCTACCTTTGTTTGATTATTTTATAAGAATAAAATATTAACATAATAAGGACATTAATTAATTTTTTTAAATTTTATACATTTCACTGGTATTCCTCTTTTAAAATCAAAATAATACTGATTTTCAATATTCCTCCTTTAAAATTAAAATAACATTGATTTTTACTAAGCATTAAATAACAAAAATTTTCTTAAATTTTATTAATAATTGTGTGACAATACAAATTTAAATAAAAATTATGAATAATTTAAAATATATAGATTAGATCAAATTAAATTTCAAAAGTTATTATCATTATAACTAAACATTAATTTTTAAATTAAAAAATATGTCTCTAATTAAAATATAAAAAAAAGTATTATATTTTATGCAAACAACATAACTAATGCTAGTTAAATTTTAGTTAGAATGCAACTCATTTTATCCTAAACGTTAAACCTATCTAGATAAAATTCTATCCAAATAATTCATTATGAATTCCAAACCTATAACTAGTTAACTAAACAGTGAGGGCCACTACACGAAGACCACGTCTTGAAATATTGTCGAGGTAATAACTACACAGAATCTAGATAACGAGCGTACCCTATTCTATAGTGAATGATTATTATCCTTAATTTAAGAGTCATATATCGTCCCTCATCCTAAGGTTCGAACCTTGGATGTTGCTTAAAGGATCCAGCACCTCATCCCACTCAACCGACTGGTAATTGATAATTAATTTCTCTCTTTTTAATATATGACATACTTATTATTAGTATATAAGACAAAAATTATCCCCTTTTATGAGATGTCAATCGTCCAAAAAATTGATGACAATTATCCTTAGTATATGAGACATATATTGTACCCCATACATATAGGACGTCAATCGTCTCTAAAATTGATGATGATAATTGTCCTCAGTATACAAGAAGAAAGATTTATCTCAAATATAAGACGTTAGTCATCCGCAAAATTTATGACAATAGTTGTCATTGGTAATGGAGACATCAATCATCCCGTCTCCCATATGAGACATCATTTGTTCTCAAAATTAAAGATAATATTTGTCCTTAGTATTGTAAATTGTCCTTTATTATTGGCGCTACTATTGTCCCAATTTCTAATTAGAATATTAGTAAGTTATTATAAAAAACATTAATTGTCCTTTTTGTATCTTATTATCATAAAATGGGACAATTTTAAAAGTTGTCTCCTAGTTCTAAGGATTTACGATTTTTGGGGATAAAAAATATTTTTTGTCTCCAATTCTTGTCCCATTTTCTCACTTTTTTTATAATGTTTGTTGGTAAGTCACGGCTGCCTAGACGAAGTTGAGGAAATCATGAATTTATCCTCCATTGTTACTTGACAATTTATAAAATTACAATAATAAGAAAGGAAAATACATTAAGAAGAAGAGAAAAAAGAAAGAAATGAATAAGTATTGTGGAATGGCGACTTCATCTGTCCAAGGTCAAACCATTCAGCATATGCCTGAACGCTAAGATATCTAAGGTAGTATGAGCACATCTCCTGTTGAACCTCCAACCCCGGCCTCAAGGAAGAGTCATCTCATTTGTGACAATATTAAAGTCGAATAGGGTTGCCATGGGAAGGATCCATTGCTCATGTGCCCATATTTGTGCCAAACTTAAAACAATAATCAATGACAAAAAGCAAAAGGAAAAGAAAATTCATAATCACAAAAGAGAATTTGTTATCGTACCTCAATTACGCGCCCGTACCCAACCTTTAAGTATGTACCCTGAATGTAGAGGTCCACCCATAGTAGAGATACGATAAGGTAGCAGCTCCCCAATTATGCTATCTGGTCGCATCTAAGTCCTGTAGTAGTGGCAACAGCGCCAAATTTGCATCGTTCCCATGGTTTTTGAATAAAGTGCTAGATAGCAGATAGAAAAGAAAAGCTTAGGCCACGTTGTCCACATCCATCGCCTTAACATTCTCCGGAGGCATCTCCTCATACTGCGAGATGATGCTCTCATACCTGACCCTCTTGTTAGAAATAGTGGGCTTCACGCTGATAGCAACTCTAAGGCTCGCCTATAAACTTGGTCGATCTAAGGTTAGGAGTTGATTGTCAAATACAATGGACCATTCTCTAAATGGTAGGCTGGTGATGGCAGCATAATCCACAGACGTAATGGTCATCTATCCAAATGGCAGATTGAAAGTGTGTGGTTTCCATCCACTGTCCCATCAGAGCTAAAATCCTAGAAGGGAAAATCCAACTCTGCACTCGATGTAGTGTGTGAATGAAGTGCCAAAAACCAGCCTTTTGGACTCGATCCTGGACACGAACAGGCTGTTAGTTGAACCACTCACCAGCCACGTAGGCATTCCTACCTGATTTCCTCCACTAACTATTCTGCAAAATAAACCATTGTAAATATGTTAACTAATAACTGCCAAGCATTAGTTATTATGTTGTTGTTGCAAGTAATCGAATAAAAATGACAAAAATCATGCAAAGTGATAATCAAAGCAGCCCCAGCTACTAGTGGTGCCGCACAACACTACTCGAGTGGCATGCGCCAGATCCCTTATAGAGCACACCACTGCATAAAGCCATCCCAAACAATGCCTACTGTGGTGCATGCCACAATAATGTAATCAAATGAAAAAATGACCAATAAGTAAAATCCTATCTAATTTTTTATTTCTAACCTATAATTTGGAATGCTTTTATTGTTTTTAATGCAATAAATACAAAAAGATGGGTTTCAAATTACCTCAGTCACGCTCGAGCAAAGATGAGTGGGTATATGTAGCCATAGCCTGATGGAGTTCCCCACATTAGGTATAAACTCCCCCAACTTCATGTTGTGATTGACTTGCCAGGCCACAAGATCCATCACTACATATCCATGAAGCCAATCAATAACATTTTCAATGGCCATGAGGATTAGTGGTAAGAGAAAGAATAAGAGAGTTTCAAATAACATTTTGAAGTTTACTTGGCTTATGGACCCAACCCTAGCCCTTTGGGCCCAAAATAAACTGAAGGCCTATTTGCAACAAATAGCTCTTGTGCTTAGTCGGTAAATCACTCATGGCTCGCCACCTAAGTAGGGGCATCACTGTTGGTCACAAGTAAATTCTCGATCGAAGAGGTATGATTTTCTCAATTTGCATGCCATGACACGATTTTTAATCAATTCATGTAAATTCATACTGAAATTGTCAAAAACTCATACTGCTCAGTCATAATAAATTTACATAAAGTCACAATTGTCAAAAATTCATGTAAAGTTACAATTGTTAAAAATTCATGCAAATTCACACAAAGTCATAATGAATTCACGTAAATTCAACAATTGTCAGGTAAGTATCTCTTACTTGTGCATCTACATTATACTTTCACGACATCTTGCTCAAAAAGAAAAATATCATCAAAGTAGGAGCAAACTATGCTCAATTTTTGCCCCTAAATTAGCATAGCGATGATAACCTTTTTTAACATGAAATTGAATCAAAAATTCTAATTGCTCTAATTTTTTGGCTATATTTTTTACTATTTCTACTTTTTCAGGTTTTCAGGCTCAAGAAGCTCTTTGAATCCTCCTCGAGCACTTCTCGGTGCACCGTCCCATTTTACGTGCCACTCAGTTCGATTCGATAAAAATAGGTCCAACCGATTTTGGAGCCCACCACTGGCACTTGCCACATAAGCCTTAGAAATTAGGGCAACACTCACCCATTTGCCTATAAATAGGCCTTAGGATTTATGCCAAAGGGAGAAAATTTTTTGCTTAGCTAAGGGAAATTATTGCATTTCGAAAACTTAACCTTAATCAAAGTAAAACTTTGTGTTTTCTACCTTGATCTTAGGTTCTATTTAGTGATCTTTGATAAAACTCCCTTATTGTTGATCAAGAAAACCCATAAACACTTAAATTTGATCTTGTTCATGGATTTTTGATTCAAGAATAAAGCTTTTGGGTGTTTGATGCATTGCCCAAAATTCTTAGATTCTTTTAAAGAAAGGTAACTCCTGAGAGCCCTATAAGTCCTTCTTCATCCTTTTTATTTCGGTGTGAAAAACACACATTCTTTCTTTTGTTGGGAGAGAATATATGAACAACCAAGGCTTCTGACTATGTCAAAAGTGGTGTATGCCACTAGGCTTGGGGGGCATGCCCCTACGAATGGCGCTTGCCACTAGGCTTGGTATATTATATTTTAGGAGATGGATTGTATTCTTTACTCCTCTTCTTTGGATGATCTAATTTATGTTCTATACATGAGATAATATGCTTGTTTGAAATGTTTTCCTAAAATTGCATTGAAACTCTTTTTACATCTCAATTCTAGTTTAATCTTATTATTAATTACTATGAATTAATGGACAAAAAGGAGGTCGGTTTAATTGGGCAATTTGGGTGTCTAACACCTTCCCAATACCATATCTAACTCCCTTACTTAGTCTCTAGTCTAAAACCAATTGATTCCAAGGAATCGATTGACTTGAGAAGTTTCTCTAAAGAGGGTGGCGACTCTAAAAGTAAAACTCTTACCAAAGTAAAGACCTTTTTCTAAGGATCAATGATGTGTCTAATAACAAAAACTGATTTTCTCATATAAAATAAATCAAGCCGTTCAACTTTTCTTTTAGCAAAATAATAGCTTCCTCACAATCATGAAAGAAAAAATCACGGTAGAGAATCAAGAAATGAGGCAAAAAGAAAGAAGAAGAAGCAGAAGATGCCCTGATACCATGTGTTGAAAAAGAAAGCTGAAAAATTCTTGTATTCTCATTAATGAAGAAGACAGCTTGTTGTTTCTTATATACAAGCATAAATTAGTAACCGCTATTAGAAGCTACTAAAAGAATGTACAACTTGCTAAAAATAACAGCATAACTATTCTTGTAACAAAGTAACTAATATTTAATGATGAAGCCAATTATATTTGAGACAGCTGAGCTGACATTCGTTGATGTGGAAATTTTATTGCCAATTTGTTTACTTAGGTCTAACAATAATTTAATACTCTAATATATAATACTATAATTACATGTAATGTCTCTATATACATAATACATAACATATCTTTCTTAATTATGATAAATAATATTATAATTCTAAGAAATAGTTTTATGATTATCACTATTTTAATTATAATTATTATTTTAAAATTATTATGATCTTGCATTTCTATTATTACTTTCACAATTATTAAAATTCTGTATATTATTCAAACAAATATATTAATTATCGAGCTTTTTAATTATAATTATACCTAGTATTACAACTATTATTATACTATGTAATGCTATAATTATATCTTATAGTAATAGTATTATAGACAACGTATAATACATAATAAATAATATAAATTTATAATTATACATAATAGCATCAATATTTTCAAAAAATAGCCTTAATAGTGTTTCCAAATATTAGCAATACTTTCGGATAATAAAATAATTATTAAAAGTAATAACAAAAAAATTTGCTAACTATAATTAGCTAGAACTCGAGCTTTTATCAAGATTGATCTCGAGCTTTTGTCAAGCTCAAATGAGATCTTTTTTAGTCGAAATATGAGCTTAAATTTGAGTTTTTATAGAGCTTGTATTTAAACTCTTAATAAGCCTGAACGTGAGTTTAAATTCGAGCTCGAACTCGAGTTAATGCAAACGAGTTTTAAAAGAGTCTAGCTTGAAGCGAGCTTGAGCTGAACTCAAGCTTTTATTAGTATTTTTAAACCAATCCCGAACAACTTAAATCTCGATTCATTCATAGCCCTAAGCAACTTCCCAAGAAGTATCATTTGAATGTGTTTGGTACATAAATCGCAAATTCCTAGAAAGTACATTGCAAAAATCAATAATATCTATAATATAAATTTAAGTTTGTTTAGATAGTAGGACAAATTGAAACATTCATTGCACTTAACTAGGGAAGTGCAACTTCCCTAGCCATCATTAAGGAAATTACTTGTTTAAACGAAATTGAGTGGCCTACTTTCAAAAAGTAAAATTGACAATACAAACTAAACACAAGCATTTTATACACTTTCTAGGAAGTTACACTTCTCTAGTCTACGCATCATCAACCAAACATCAACTTAGTAGTAGATCTACATGTTTAAATTATTGCATTTTTCATGACTCTTATGGAGAGTAGCATACTCAAGATTATGCTTTTAGAGGTCTTGTTTCTCTACCCTCTTATTTCCCCGCCAAAAAAAAAAAAGCTCAATTATTTCCTGAATTTGAAAACAATGATAATTTGCCTAAAATTAACTTTTTGTACAATTTACGTTCTAAATTTTCACTGGAAGAATAAAAAGCTCGTTTTGTTAAAAAAATGATCTTTTATATTTTAAAGTTTAAAATTAGAAAAAAAAATTATTTAAAAATATAACAATAATTATGAAAAATTATATTTTATCTTTGACTCAAAAAATTATAGAACTAGAAAAATATTTATTCATATAAAATATTTAATTAAAAAATTATTTATTATTGTTTAATTATATTTTGTTTAACTCAAATATTAATTTTTCTAATTATATTTAATTTATATCGAATAATTTATTTTTGGATAAAAATTAGGCATTTTAGGGAATAAATTGTACAAAAAGTATTTTTAGATAAGTTGTATAATATTTTTGGGTAGTTGTATAAAAAGTATTTAACAAATAGTAAAATAAGCATTTAATAGATATAATATTACAAGCTAAAATATTTAATTGAATGATTTTGTAAATTGAAGTATTTAACCTATAAAACTTTATAAAGCATTTTTATGCTAGGCCAGAATGTAGTGTTTTTTATGAAAAACATATTTCTATTAAGGCAAAATAAAAATAGAAGTTCTTTATTATTAAGAATCCATATGGATTTCGGGCCAGTACGTGGAGCTCTCGAGATGCACCTAGAATTATGAAAGATAAGGGTTTAATCAAGTAGGAAAAGAATTGTGTATAGCTTTAATTTGGATAGAAAAACCTTTGCATATCCGAGAACTTATTAATACTAAATATCTCTTTATCCACTCAAGAACTCGTACTCATAAACAAAGAGCAAAGGAAGGTATTTCTTTGGCTAATCTCCATTGCTAGATCCCATCAGCTTCGTCCAATTTCATATACTTATGAGCTCTCGCCATGAGTTCAGCGAAAGTTAAAGGAGGATCTATACTTAAACTTTCAAACAGTTTATTGTACTTGTAGTTTTTAGCCATGGCATTAACAGCTACTTCGTCATTCAAATTCTCTACTTGCATCACCATCTTTTGGAATTTAGATACATATTGCCACAAAGTTTCTCTTTCTTCTCTCTTCAAATCTACCAAATTAGAGGAGATTTTATTGGATGGGATACAGGTTATGAAACAAGCTCGGAACGTTGTGGTTAGTTGCGAAAAAGAGTGTATGGACCATGTTTTTAGCGTTTAGTACTACTCCTGTGCTGCTCCTTTAAGGGTGATTGGAAAGACTTTACACATCAAGTCTACTGAGTTGGTTTGCAAGTATATTATTTTTCAAAAAGTTGCTAAGTGACTCTTTAGACCAGAACAGTCATCATAAGATTGAAAGGTGGGTAGTTTGAATTTTGGAGGGAAAGCTGCAGCTAGGAAGTTAGGTGATAACGGTGAATTTTACCGGAGCCCATATTCTTCATTCTCTTTTAACTCCTTATACTTCAGAACCAATTTTTTTAAAACATCCCTGAGGTTCGCCTCATCTAATATCTGAGTATGGCTGATCTCCTAATTATAGGAGTTGACTCCCTTAAGATCAGGCCTCGATTCTGTCTCTTGGTATCAATCAGATATTAAATGATTTGGGTGTCTAGGGGAAGGTGGGTATATTTTTTCTTCTTCGTGGGGAGCGTTCGCAGGTTTAGAAGGTAGGGTGACTTCGCCATTGGGTGGAGGGTTTTTTAAGAGGCCTTTCAATACTTTAGTGAATTGAGAATAGGCTTGGGTAAGGGTTGTTGCCACTTAAGGATCAGTAATGGGTGGGAGGGTGAAGGTGAACAGTTGGCCAATTTCACCATGTGTGTTGCCTTGGCCTTCGGTGTTAGGGTTTTCAGAGGGATTGACGGCCATGAGGAGTCAAAGAAAAGGCTATAAGATTGTCTAGGGTTGAAAAGAAATTGAAGGTGTGTTTCACGCTCACCGCATCAATTATTAATCTCTTAGAATTTGAGATAGGTTGAATTGTGTGATTAGTCAATCTTTGGGGTAATTTTAGAATCTATATAGTAAAGTTCGAATAGTTCGTATCAGATAAGGATTCAGAGACCTAATTTATTTTATGATTAGAGTTATTTTAAGGTTTTATTTATTTTATTAAAACAATTTATTATTATATGTTAACAATTTCCTAACTTAAATTATCATGTAAAAGGGTTAAAGTTTGTTAACTAATTTGGGGTATGTAGGTAATTAAATAAATACAAGTTAAGTTCTCACTTTCCTTAAGTATGACCACAATTCGGATTCAAACTAGAACCGAATGAAATTGAACTAATTTTAAACTGGTCAATGGTTCTTAGTTGCATATTATAATCTAAATCATGCACTTAAGTTTCAATGTCGGTGCTTCATTTTTTTAAACCGAAAATGGTGATTTTGGTTTGAAATTGTAAAAAGTGTGTCAAAGAAACTTCTAATTTTTTTTTATTATAATTTTTTAAAAGAGCTTTTAAGAATTTTTATTAAATTGATTTATTTTTTCAATAGTAATATATTATTATTATTATTATTACTATTATTATTATTATTTATTCAAACTATAAATCTAAAATATAATTTTGAAAATTTAAAATAAATTATTTAATTTTAACCCAAATCGGAACAAAACTGAAACTGACAATGTTAGCAATTTAGTTTCAATTTTACTTTTTTATAATTGCAATTGACAATTTTAAAAATCAAAACCGACAATTTAGAATAACAATCATGCCTAATTTACTATATATTTTTTTTAAATTTGAGAGATTTAAAATATGTAAACTTGGATGAAAGATAAATAAAATAGTTCTTCTTTCAATATTACCTTCTCTTTTTCAAATAAAGAAAAATTTTTTTCCTAAATAATTTTTTACATTTATTTTTCTTCTTTAAAAGAATGCACTTCCATCCATTAACAGCCAAAGTAATAAAAAATCCCCCAACTTTGTGACCTGTTGCAGAATCACACTAAACCCACCTTCATCCCTCGAGCACCCTGACTCAGCAACTTAGATATATTGTCACCCCAATTAGAAAATTAGTTAGGGTTTTGCATTTTTTTTATTATTATAGTGGGTTCCACCTAACCAGCTTGGTTAATTCAATCCAAGCTCAAAACGCACCGTTTTACCCAACCCACCCAAAACATCAAAACCACACCGTTTCGGAGCCCTAACCATCCATCTCTTCTTCTTTCACCATCGACATCTTCTCCCAGCCCTCTCTTCTTCGTTCGCCGTCCATATCTTCTCCCTTCTCTTCTTCTTCACTTGGCCATTGCGAGGTAAATTTCTCGTTCATCGACATTTGTGATCGCAATCTATTTTGGCTTAGTGTTAAAGCTTCATTACATAAAGTAGAAACATGCTTCGTCTTTGTTATTGCGTATGGCGAAGAAGAAAAAAGATCGGTAAGTAAAATTATTTTGAATATTGTTGGCATTGGTCCCCTTTTTCCTTTTTTTTTCTTTTTTATTCAAATGTTGTTGAGACTAGTTTCTTCATCTATCTGTACTGAACTTCACAAATACAGCTTTGGATTCTCCTTTTTAATCCATATCTCATCCAACATTAGATTATTCATATTATTATTGCTTTGTAATAGTAATAAATTTCTGCAGTTTGATAACTAGTAATCATTTATCAATACTCAATGCAATAGAGGCATTTCTACGTTCCATTACTAAGGAAAAAAAAAAGCTTTGGAAGTTTTTGAATAATTATTTGATCTGCGATCAAGATTTATTTAGAAAACATGCTTGAGTCTGACATGCTTATGAGAGTAATTTACTTTGTTGGTCTTATT
>CANUEP010087100.1:0-17797 GCA_947857235.1 Jatropha podagrica
GTTAATTAAAATTGGAGTCACTTAGGGTTTTCCTAGTTTACCCTTAAATAATTAAACCAGGTGGCGACTCTCACACATTAAGTGCATTTCTATCCATTTGTCATACGCATTTCCACATTGCGAGTGCATACGGCGGGGTAGAGGGGTTCACACCTTCCCAAAATGGTATATCTACCCTGATGCTCACTTCTAGTCCAAAATAGTGTCCTCTGCTCCTAACCTACGTGTGATAAAAATCAACGTGCTGACTGGAAGACTCAGTGGTGCTAAATAGTCAACAATTAAAGATAACCAGCACAGTCAAATAGCAAGTCTCACAAATGCTTTAAATTACTCAAAATATATAAATTAAATATCGAATCACATTAATTAAATTTGAGCACTTTAAAAATCATATATAAAAAAAAGTTCAAAAAAAACACCTGAGTTCCCATTCTTTATAATATAATAAAATTTCATTCTTAGTTAAGGCTCGTACTAAACAAAAAGAATGTAAGCAGAATCGATCGTGGCCTATGAAAGCACCACCGTGGCCTGTGGAAGCGCCACCCACCAATCACACAATCGTGGCCTGAGGCCACCGTGGCCTGTGCAAGCACCACAATAATAAGCGCGTTCGCCTATTTATAAGGGCTAATAACCCTAGCATATGATCATAGCTCCACAAAATAAAATGGGCTGATAACCCGAGCATGCTCACATATCGCAATACATCTCATCATAGCACATGTCAATCATGTATAGTAGAGCCTAAAATATTTTCATTCTCCCACTATAAATCTTATTTCTCATTCACCCATCCTTATTTGAAACATTTAAAAAAATAACATCTATTATTTCAAAATTCCTTTACTTATAACTTGTAAAATCATGAAATCAATTCATATTTCAAATAAAACCTTACTATCATAATATTTATATAGCTTAAAATACTTTAAAATCAACATTTAAGGAAAATAAAAATATGCCTTACCACCCTAGGGTGGTTCGGCCACTCTAACCCACCAAAGGGGAAAGGGTTTTGCTTTCCTTCAAGCACCATTTTTCAAAGCAAGAATTCTTAATCAAAACATAAAACTATCACTTAAAAACTTTTAACCTTAAAATTCATATTTTCCACTTTCAAACCTTCTTTGAGTTTTGTAAAAATACTTAAACATTATATTTCAAGGAAGAGGTTTTGACCACCATTAAATCATTTAATAGCAAGCCCATTAAGTTAAAATCAAGGTTTGAAATCAAAGGAAACACAATGGCCCTTCACCACCATAGGTTCGGCCTCTTCTCCCAAATCAAAAGCAAAGAGTTTCTTTCCAAATTAATCACATTAATCGTAAAAGAAATCATTCAAGAGCACATTAAAACCCAAAGAACACAAACATGACACAAAAGTTTATGCCCTTCTTCCTAAAAATTTCAGCCTCTCTTAGTTTCAAGAGAAAGAGAGATTGCTCTCCCCATTTAAGCATTCTTCCATGCTTATCAATCAAGGAAAATCATATTAAAGCACTCAATTTCTCATTTCTCCAACACATTTCATATATTCCACAAAAATCGTACAAAAACCTAAAACTTGGAACATGAAGCAATTGAAAGAGGAAATAATTTATTATTGCACTAACCTCTTAATTAAGCTTAAAGAAGCTTAGAACACTCTAATCCTTAGCCTTCTCTTTACCTTTGGTGGAGGTTTCACCAATTTCTTCAAAGTAGGAGAAAATACCATTAAACTCAAAATTAAACATAATAAATGAAAAGAGCATGATTTAATGATCTATTGCATGCCTAATCCTTAAATTTTACTAATTAAATCATAAAACCCAAAAATCACAACTCACCTCTTTAATGGCAACTTCAAATCCAAAGCTTAGGAACTCCAAATTCAAGCTTCTACTACTTATTTCTTAAGAGTAATTCACTATTCTATAATTTAATTGGGTTATTCAGTAGTGATTTGTGGTAGAAAAATGAAAGGAAGATGGAGGAAGAAGAAGAAGGGGATGTGGCATTGGAGAAGAAGAGAAAATGTGTTAATAAGCTTTGTTGACCAAGTCAACAAATCAAATGTTGCTAATTCACCAAAATTTGACAAGTGTATAGCTTAGATCAAGTCAAGATATTCTAATCCAATGACTCTAAATATTCCTCAAATAATTCATTTCATAATGTTATTTAATTCCACAATTTAATTAAATTAATTCCACATAAAATAATTACTCATTTATTCCTTAATACACTATACTAAAAATAATATTCATTAGTTGCCGCAATTCTCCAAAAATATTCGTGAAATATTTCCTATCCACCTCAATCATACAGACATGGTCCAAAAATATTTAGTAACATATTAGACACAAGTAGTAATTTTTTCGAACCGAAATAATATCAAGTCTTGAACCGATGGTACTATTCATAGACCAGTAAATCACTATTCACCAGTAATTTATTACTTACTTTGTCATGAAAAATTTACATCTTAACTTTAATTAATTAAGACCAATCACATAAAATCTAATTAACTCCACAAATATTAATTATGCTCAATATCATTATCGGGTCCAAATAAAATATTATTTTCCCCTCGGATGATACCATTCATGACCCATCCAAATAATATCATTTTAAGATCTAAAATATTGGGGCGTTACAAAGGAGGTGTGACAAATGACGTCACCCCCTCCCTTATTTATAGAAAATAGTGAGGACGAGCCTTGCCCTTGCCTAGAAGAATAGACTTTTCGAGACTCATCCGAACTCTAATCAATAGAAGGTCATAGTCAAAATGTCTATAACTGAATTTCAAATTCATCTGTACATTCTGATCTGACAGACAACTACAAAAAGCCCTAAAACATTAGATAGATTGGACCAGTCTTGAAAATTTTTCTCATAATCAAATGAGACTTGCATAAGATTTTTTAGACATCCCCACAAACCTCCACCTATGATTTTTAGAGCACATTTACATTTATAAGTGCTAAATTGGGGTCCGATAGATCGGGCCTTGATAAACTCTGATATGTTAAAGGGGGCAAACTGTTGACCATGATATCAACACTAGGCTCTATGAAATTTTGCTACGGTTCCAACAATGCAAGAATCAGCTTGGTTGGACGTCCTATGGGCCCCAAATGGACTCTCGAAAGCCTAAAAACCCAAAAACCAATGGACTCAGGCTGCCTCCGGGACCCTTCACCAGCGTCGAAAAACTGATCTTGATGCCGATTAAGGGGTGGCTGGCACCGACCAGGTTGGCTCAACCTCCCCCTTTTTTGGCCTGTAAAAGGCTCACTTCCCCTTTCATTTCCATACCTCTTATTGCTTGATCGAGTGCTTCTCAAGCAATAATGACTCTCATTCTCACTTTTGCGAGTCTACTGCCATAAAGTCTGACTTTTTTCATCTTTCATAGTTAATTTTAAAGCCTGACTTGGCTCTCAAAAGTTGATCTCTTTAACTTTCAATCACACTTTGACCTTCTTTAGGCCAAAGCTACTTGTTAGGTGATTCATTATCTATCAAATCTAGTGATTGATTAATAATTCATCATTTAATAATAGTATATAAGACTATATTCTTGGTCCTTGTACCTTACCTTAGATTATATTTAGAGGAAGACTCAACCTCTTTGTTCAATAACTCATTATGGAGCTCCGATCCTACTGCGTCATAAGCACGAGGGCATAATCACTCAAACACAAACTTTATCAATTGATCTCGGTCTGTTCGGCACTATGCATGCTTTAAGCTTGGTCCGTCTGTCAAACTAAGCTCGGTCCAGCTGGCAAAACCTCAAAACTAGTTTTCAAATAAAAGCTCAAAAGGGACAATAGTAGGGTTTAGACAACTAAGCCATATACAGGGCTAAACCTAAAATGAACTGAGAAGGGACCATAGTAGGGTTTCGTTAATCTTGGTATTTCCAATTTCTTTATGACAAATCAACCAATGGGATCGTTTGGTCAAACACTACCATTCAGGTCTTTCCCACAGTGCCCGAGAGGGGGCTCACAAGGATCTGCTATGGAATCTTTTGCTTTATGCATATCTACTCTACCTATCTTATTTGGTTACACTGAATGCTTGAGTTTTTTATGGCTTACACTAATTGCCTGAACGTCATTCTTGATTACCTATCTGTTGTATTGATATGCCTGTCTTGTACTTGATTTCGACATTGTTCGCCTTGTCTGGTCGCACTGGCGCTGGTTACCCCATTCGCTGAACTGGTTGGCACTGGTTCCCCTATTTTTTGATTGACTCAGCGCTGGTCACCTTGATTATAGAATGAACTTAGCACTAATCGCGCTGTTTGCTAAGCTTGTGGGCACTAGTTGCCTTATTTGACTGCATTAGCGCTGGTCACCTTATTTGTGAATAATTTGGTGGCACTGATTGCCCCCTTTACTAGGTTGGCGCTGGTCGCCCTGCTTGTGAATAATTTGGTGGCACTGATTGCCTTGCTTACTAGATTGTCACTGGTCGCCATGTTTTTGCCTAGGTTAGTACTGATCGCTCTGTTTTTTTGAGTTGGCACAGGTCATCCTATTTGCTAAACTAGTTGGCACTAGTTACCCCATTTGCTGGATTGCCTTGGCACTGGTCCCGCTGTTTGAATGGCTTTGGCATGGATTGCCCTACTAAGTTGGCGCAGATCACCCTCTTTTTGTCGAGGTTAGCACTAATCGCATGGGTTGCCCTATTTGCTAAACTAGTTGGCACTGGCTGCACCATTTGCTGGATTGGCGCTAGTCATCCTATTTTTGTTAAGTTGGTGATGATTGCCTTATTTTTCTAAGTTGCTGGTACCAACTACCTTGGTTTTTGAATGAACTTGGCACTGATCGCCTTGTTTTTCTAGATCAATGGCACTGACTGCGCTGGTTTCTGAATGAACTTGGCATTGATCTCCATGTTTACTGAGTTTGTTGGCGCTAGTTGTCTTGTTATCTCATGTTTTGATAAGTATGCATGATGTATGACATACCATTTTTGATGATTTGACTCAATTTTTGAGGCAGTGTTTGTGAGAAAATCAAGCTTGGTATACTAATGTTTTCTTTTCAGTCTAGCTTTCTTCTCTCTCTTTTTCTTTTCTCATTTTCTTTTCTTCTTTTTTTTTAATGGCCTTGTCGGAACCATGTAGCCTGAAATCGGCCCTGGTATCCTCCGAAACAGTGTCATTTTAGCACTTAGCCTAGGCTAGAACAACACCGTTTTGGGGCCCATCGATATTGATTTGTGGCTTGATCAATGCTAGCATGTTTCTGGCTGGTGGAGGTTGGAGGCCTATGAATACTTCATTTATGACTCTTAAACATTTGTCGTTTTATGCCTCGGGGCCCCATTTTCCCAAATTTCACACACTCTGCCAAAAAATGGAGTCATTCATCAGTTATGGCATGCAAATGAGGACCAAGAGGCTAACAAAAGTGGAGAAGATTAATTTAAGCTTGTGACATCCCGACCAGGCAAAGAGATCCTAAGAGGGCGGGTAGAGCAAGGCTTCTGGCGAGCTTCTAGGGAAAGCTTACTAGGGTAGTGGAATGCGGGACACAAGAATGAATCAGATCATATATTGAAAACGGGGTAACTAATCATCAGAGGCGCCTTTTGGTGGAATAGTTGGAGAGTTGGAAGAACTCCAGGGTTAAGCGTGCCCACTTGACAGAAATCCTAAGATGGGTGACCTCTTGTGGAGTTCCCATTTCACTTGTGGGATAAAACCGTGCGGGTCTTGTCGATCTAGTATAGGATGGAATCGACTTGATCCAAAACGGACAATTCCTCTAGTGGTTGGAGTCAAGGCGTTACAGTTTGGTATTAAAGCCTCACCCCCTTCAGTAGATATATGTTTAGAGCATGAAATACGCGGAAGCTAGTGGGCCTGTGACATCCCAACTTGGCAAAGCGATCGTAAGAGGGTGGGTAGAGCAAGGGCTCCTAGCGAGCTTCTAGGATGGCAGTCTAGCTAAGGTAGTGGAATGCGGGACACAGGAATGAATCAGATCATATATCGAAAAGGGGGTAACTAATCATCAGAGGCGCCTTATGGTGGTATGGTTGGAGAGTTTGAAGAACTCTAGGGTTAAGCATGCTCACTTGAAAGAAATCCTAGGATGGGTGACCTCTTGGAAAGTTCCCATTTCACTTGCAGGACAAAACCATGTGGGATGAAAGCGGCTTGATCCAAAGTGCACAATTCCTCTAGTGGTTGGAGTCAGGGCATTACAAAGTTGGTACAATATGGCTTCTCTAGTGATGGTGAGAGCAGTGATGGAGTCAGGAATTTCTGGTGGGAGGGCGAATTTTTTTTTCTGTTTTATTCAAAGAACTTATCTATAAATGCAGTTCATGATATATAACCATCACATAAATAATGATAAATAATTTACATAAAGTTTCATAAACAAAATTTATCAAAACTATATCATAAAAATATTTTGAATCTTACTTGACTTAATATTGTTTTTTATTATTGTACATAAGTTTTGCTCGACGTTCTTTTGTAGAGCTAAATCATCTATGATTGAATCAACACTAAATTGCATTGCAATTTCTTTTTCAATGCAAACGATCAAGCAATCATTTAAGAAATTATCTTCCATTTTGTTTCGAAGTTTGGTCTTCACTATCTTCATTATTGAAAATGCTCATTCTGTAGTTGTTGTTGATATAGGAAGAGTAAGAACAAGCCTGATCAATCTGTTAATGAGAGGATAAATCAAATATTTTCTAGTTGCCTTAAGCCCTTGGCACAACTCTTGAAGACTATCTACTTTCTGCATTTCAATATGATTTGGAACATCAAGTTTAAAATGTTCAAGTTATTTCCTTAAATAGATCAATTCTTGCTTTGTGAAATCATTAGGGTAGAACTTTTTTGCAAGCTTGCAAATATCATCAATGTTAAAAGCCTTAAATCCATCTCTAGGTTCTAAAGCACAATTGAGAACAATTAACTCTATCGTGTGATCATTGAACTTGTTATTCAATTCTTGCAACTAATAATGAATAGTAGCAATGAACACTTTTAATAAAAAATAATGCTCAATATTAATCTAATCATGTTGGTTTTGAGATTGACCACGCCTTGCAATATATCGAGCACTGAAATCCAAGATATCAAGTTGATGTTTCTCACAAAATATTTTTCACTTTTTCAAAAAACGTTTCCTAATCTCTAAAATTCTTGATTAATATTTTTGTACTTGAGACAAGATGCATAACATTCAAAATATCCGGAGATTGTCATTGCAAAGCTTGATAAAGAATTCAGCTAATTTCTAGAAGTTCTTTCATGAGATGCAAAATGAAGATAAAGTTAAAAGATAATAATTGATTTATAGCAAAATCTGCATCTCCGCGTTGAGAATATGAAGCTCCTTCATCAGCCATTTTACTTAAAACCACACAAGTCGCATTAAACATCTTTAATAAACTAGAAATAGATTCTAAATGTGAACCCCAATGAGTCTCTCCTGTACACTTTAAAGTGCCAATTTGATTAAGCCCCCTTCTTGATTCAGTCACATTATTACCAATCCCCTCAATTAGTTCTGCAGCTTGAGCCTCCTTTAATTCATCGTGTCTTTTACTAGATGCAGTAACAATATTGATTATAAAAATTAAATTGGAGAAGAATTAAGAACTGGAGCAACTTCTCGAGATGTTGTAATCAAAGCAAGTTGTAGTCGATGGGCTAAACAATGAATATGGTAAGCATAAGGGCATTCGTTGCACATCAAAGCTTGTAAGCCATTCCATTCACCTCTCATGTTACTAGATCCATCATACCCTTGTCCATGAATATTATGAATAGCCAAATTATATCGAGTAAGAACAGAAAAAATCTCCCTTTTTAGAGTTGCAGCCATAGTATCTCGTGCATGAACAAGACTAAAGAATCTTTCACATATGAATTCATTTTTATCTACAAATCTTAAAACAAGAGCCATTTGTTCTCTTTTGGACTCATCACGAGATTCGTCGACGATAATGCAAAATTTTGCATAAACTCTTTCTTGATAAATCACCTCTTTTACTTTATTTGAAAAGATAGATAGAATTTCTTTTCGAATATCTGGTGATGTATAACAGGCATTCATTGGCACTTTATTTTCAACAACATTCGCAACCTTTTCAATATAAAAAATAAAGTAATAACGTATTAAAATATATGAGTTCTATCTATTTAAAATAAAAAACCAAATTTCAAATTGAAAACTATAATAAGAATTCCTACCTTTTCATTGTAAGAAGCTAGAAGCTTTATAAGTTCAAGAAAATTCCCACGATTAAGTGAATCTAAACTTCCATCGCGTCCTCGAAATGCACAAGCTTGAAATGTAAGCCATCGAACAACATTAATAGAAACTTGAAGCCTTAGTCGATTAACAGCAATTTGATTAGATGTTTGCTTCCCAATAAAATTTTCAATATGTTGATGCGCATTCATTAAATCATTGCATGCTCTAACAACATTCTTATGGAAAGAGTCAACATTTTTTTCCACATGTCAAAGAAAAGCACAATTCACTCCTCTAACCTTTTTCCAATTTTTGAAACCTCCAACAACAAACTTATTTGAATAAGATTGTTCACATGACTCACTAAATAGATAACAAGGTAAGCAAAAAGCAGCATCACTAGATGGAGAATACTCAAGCCAAGATGGAAATAAATCAAACCAATTAGCATAAAAATGTCGGAGATTTGTTGTTGAACCTGATGTTGGATATTTTTGAAGTTTATATTGATAAGGACCTGCTTTGAGATATGCTTGACGAATTTCATCTTGTTGATTTACTGGATATCTCCAGATTGGCGAACACTTTCCAGGATCACACTCTAAGGGAGAAATATTAGTTTGTTCAAATTCCACCGTTTGAACCTTTTAAGCACGATCATAAATTGATACTTCATGTCCAAGTTCCACTATTTGATCCTTATTATGAGAAGGACTAGGAATTAATACTTTAGATTCAAGTTCCACATTTTCTTGAGTAGATGAATCTCCTTGATTCTCAAATTGTTCAATATTTTTTCTTTTGAAAAATGAATCAATAGTTTTTAATTTGCCTATGACTTCAAATAATCAAACACCTAAAAATAATGTAAGTATATAAGCAAATATATATTACATATATGATAAAAAAAACTAATGAACCTAAAAATTAAAATGAATAAGAAAGAGAAAATTACCTTCTATTTTTGTGTTTCGTTCTTCTTGTTAGCTATTCTTCAAACGTGGCTTTCTTAGCTTGAATTATGGAAATTTGAGAGAATTTTGATTGAGAATAAGAGGAGAGTTATGATATAATTTGTTGTAAAAAAAATAATAAACTTATCATATTTATACTTATTTTTATTCCCAATTATCCGTAATAAACAGTAAACTAAAGATTTTATTCCTAACTAGCCGTTGCAAACAGTTAACTGAAGATTATTGTATTGTAAAATAAAAAACTTAACATAACATGGCTATGATTTGAACCTAGGACTTTTAGGTTCATATACAATAACACCGCCACAAAAATTGTGTGCCTTTATATGTTTGCTAAACACAATAATTTTTTATAAAAAATCCAAATGGTCAACTGCCCCCCTAGCTCCCCTGGCTCCGTCACTGGCTAAGAGGCTTTTTAATGGACTAGGCTTTTTTAGAGGCATGTTTACATTTGTAGGTTCCACAAACTCATGCTTTTCAATTTGGAACACATTTTGAGATGTGTCCAACATATGAGGAGTTTGCGGCTTTATTAGGTAGTAGTTTTGAGAGGGCTTTGGTGGCTGCACCAATTAGGACTTTTTCAGGAGCTTCATGAGGATGCTCGATCTCTTTGTGATAGAGGCAAGGGAGCCGGTGGTAGGAGATCGAGTAGATATATCTGAGTTGGTGGAGCGGTATCTGAATCCACTTGGGTTCATTGACTTGGAGCATCAGCGGTTCAGGACTCGAGCTTTGGTTTTCTGCTTGGTGAGCACCAATATACTGACTGGTTCAGTAGATTGGGGGGATCTAAGGGTGGCAGTTCTAGCCCTTCAGATAGAGTAAGGTGTCGAGATTGCTAGTAAGGCATTGGCGGAGACTATTATAAGCCTTGACTTAGCTTATAGGGTAGAAGGGATCTGGTCAGCTAGTCCGATCCTGCTTCAGGTAAGCATGCTTGAACTGAATTTTTTATGCTTAGATAATTTGCTTTCTGTGAAAGGCTTAGGCTTCGGTTACATATGAATTCCTATTCTGAGGGTCTAAGCAGTGTGGGCAAGGTTTGGTCTTGCATGTTTTAAGAAGGGATTTGAACTGTTTTGGTTATGTTACAGTTGAATCTATTTGGGCTAAGGATTATTGCATGTAAATGCCTATTTTGTTTTCTGTGTTATAGTGCAAAGTTTGATCTTGCAGGTCAAGTTGAGGGATCATCTGAGGGTGGTAGAGCCACCACGACGTCATCCATATAAGCCATGTCAATATCAATCTAGACGAGTCATGGTGAGACTTGGGTCAGAGGATGAGTGGCTGCTTGTGGTTATTGGCACTAAGGTCGGATCAAATTTTATGGAGGTGTGATTGGTATAATATTAGCTAGTTTCTAGTTCGGCCAGCTGAGTATCATATGGCTTATCGATTGGGCATGGATAGTATCACATTCTATCATGGTTCCAAGCTTATGAGATAGATGGGGCACGTTTAGGGGTTGCTGCCAACTGAAACTCTTTTTCCGGATATACTGATTTCTCCTCAGACTATTATGGCTATATTAGGTAGATGGTCGAGAGGGGTTGACATAGTTCAGGCTGGAGTTTCTAGGGGTAGGACTGTTGCTTATGAGGCTTGGTGGGTTATTGGGCATGGTAGCCGGGAGAGGGAGCGTAGAGCGACTTTGACTTGGGAGACAGACGCTGGACACCAGGCGATGGTCAAGATGGCCCTAGACTCTATCAAACGAGTTAACCCTTGGGATTCTAATGACTCTAAGGAGATGCCTCCGAGGCGGTGCAGACGGTTTGTGTAATGCCTTGATTTTTTGTTATGATTTTCAATTTGGGTATTTTTTATGATTATTGAGTCTATATGGTGATTCATGCATTGCATGTTATTTGTGTGATTCTTCATGCACAAAATGATTTCTGGATTGTGAGTTGTGAGGTTGTACCTTAGGAAGCCTTGTTATGGAATTTAATATGATACAGTTCTAATTGCACCTAAATATTTGGAATTGGGATTAAAAATGAGATAAAATTGAACTAGGAACTTTTTTGCTTAATTGATGTGATTTTTCCTATTTATTGGGCATTAAAATAATTAATTTGGTATTTATTATCAATTATTGGAATCTGATTTTCAAATATGATTTATTGATAACCAATATTATTAAAAGATTATTTGTTAATATATAGTTTTAATTATATTTAGTGTTAATCTATTATGAGTATTTCATTAAATGAGCTTCATTAATTAGGTGGGCTTATTGACTTTAGGCCATTTTGTGAGATTAAAAATATATATATAAAATTTGTTAACCTAATCCAAGAAGAGTGATCGACACCCTCTTCTAAGAAGAGAGTGCCACCCTCTTCACATACACTCAAGAGAAAAAAGAAAGAGAGAGAGAAAGGGAGAGAAGGAAGAAGCTCTTCTTCCATTCCTATAATCTCCACCATAGAAACTTGCACTCAAACAACAAATTGAGAGTTAGTAATATTAGAGTAGTGATTTAAGGTTCAAGTGGGCTGTGATCAAAGAAGGATTGCATAATCAAGAGAAGGGTGAGCCTTCTAAGGTGGATAAGGGCAAAGGGAAGGCATGATTGTGAAGTTGAGTTGCTATTATATGATCTGAGGTTTGTACTCTACAAATATATGTTTAGTATGATTTCATTTATTGATGTTGGTGATTATAAACATCCTTTTTCTCTCATTTATTGATCTTGAGAATTGATGTTTTTAAGTGTAAAATTGGAAATTTTGGGTAAATTGCTTGAATTGATAAATTTTAATGCTAAATGTATTATTGGGTCGGTTTTAACTTATTTTTGGACCCTTTACATTTTTCATTTGTATTTGACCTCTTCACAAAAGTTTTAGCTCTACTTCTTAGATTTTCAAAACATTTTCTTGTGTCTAATTTGGATACTCATAACTCATGTTATGATCTAAATACTAAAACTAGTTCTATCATGGCATCAAACTTATATATTCAAATTGATTGACCATTTTAGCCACCAAGATGGTCAGATTATGCTAGTGTCCTGCAGAAAAGTTGATATTTACTTATTAGCTTTCCCACGCATCTTCTTGTGTCTATTTGGATGCTTATAACTCAAGTTACGATCTAAATATCAAAACTGGTTTGAGCAAAAAATGTTGACACGCCCAGGGCATGGAAACTTTTGAGAACACAGCCAGGTCGTGGACTCCTCTGACTGTCACAATGCAACTTTGTATTTATTACCTCCTAATGAGGCTTAAACACTCTAAATGCATACCTGATGTATCTTTGATGTGATTTCCTTTAGAATCTTGTATAAATAGGGTTAAAATCTCATATGAACATCAAAAGAGAATACATAAGATATGAACCATGGTTAATTGATTTTAATTGAGTGTTATTAATTAATTTTACTCCTTAATATGATATATTAAAGTCCAATGTTATTCGTTGCATGATTACATGATGGAATGAACCTTAACTAAGGTGAGGTTTGATTGCTCCTTCTTATAAATGAACTAAGATATTTATTCTATGATGCCTAATTAAATATACATGCATTGAATGATATTGTCATGTTTGGAGTTGTAGTTACACATTGATAAATAAAACTTCATGAAGGCATGATCTCTAATAAGCATGCATAGGATTTATGTAAGAATAAAGGTGTGAATTTTTTATGGGTGAAGTGAAATATTTATGAGTCAATACCTAATCTTAAGTAATAAAAGATGATACACTATTTGATATATGATTATGTGTATTGCAAATTAAATCTAACTAAGTAATTGGATGTGTAATTAATGTATTAGAGCTTGAAATATGAAATTTGAAGTATGACTATATACCTAAATGATTAACTAAATGACTAGTAAGTTTAATAGGAATAATGAGCAATATACTTCAACGATGTTTGCATCGAATAATGGTAAGCTAAATTTCACGATTGAAATTGACATAGCCTAAATACATATATATAGGGTGAACCTATGCATAAGTTCAAAAAAGGTAATTAGGTCACATACGTTGATAATAATGCATGTGACACCTAGTTATAAAGTTTAATTAATAGTAAATGTGATTGATTAAGTGTTAAAGGCTATAAGGGTTTAGACTTGGAATTGATAAACTTATTGAATTGTATCAATTGAATGTCTAGATGTGAAATTGAGTATGGTATAATGGTAGTACTTGATTCATTTGAGAATTCGATGTTTGTAGCCTGTTTACCTAGAATTGTCTGAATAGGATTAAGTTTCTTAAATGTGGAAGTTGGATTAATATTTTATTATACTTATTGGTGATAAATTGAAGTGATGAAGTTGTTTGATATAATGCTTTAATTATGAGAAAAGTTCTCCATACCTTATTTGTTAAAGAGTTGAACCATGACTGATATGGAGCTGAAATCAGGCAAGTCTATGAAGTGATTATGTACTTGTTCCTTATATGATTAGATAATGATAAACAAATGATATATTGATATTATAAATATAAATGTTAACATAGGGAATATGTTATGAGTATTGTGACACATGGGGACATATGAGTTCCTTCGTGCATAATGAGGTTGAAGACATAATCAGGTATGTCTATAAATGTCTGTGATGCTATAATTGAACTTTTGAGATTCTATTTGTGATTAGACTCAGATACAAATGTAAAGAACTATAACTAAACATCTGGACTCCTATTATGTACTCGGTTGAATAGTTGTATGAATGTGGATATATTAATACTGATATATTGAGCATGCTACTGATTACTGGATTTGAGCTATCATCATATGCTGGACACAAAGTGTCCCACTCAGATTGCAGACACGCACCAACAATCTATAGGCTTATGGCGCCGTACTGTAGGCTTCTGCCTAATATGTTCTATTGGCTATTATGCCATTTTGATTCTGAATTTAATACCTATTCTGCTTCTATTTTGTCTAAGTTACTAATAAGGTCCATAAATAAAAATATTAAAGAATGTGATTGATATCATACTGTAATAGTATGTGTTCTGAAACATTATTGTAATTGTATATATTTTCCAATGATATTCTGATCCGGCAATGAGATTGACAATATTCTGATTTGTCAATGACACTAATAATGTTCTGATTTAGCATTGAGATTATCATCCATTTATTATGGTACATATTATGATAATATCCTGAAATAATAGATATGGTCTGAATTTATCTAATATGGAACATATTCTGAATTTGTTCTGATGTAGTTTATGTCTTAATGATGTTTTAATGAAGTGTACATTAGGAATATGAAGAAATATGATCATTAATACAAAAGTGTCTGTATTCCTTATATCAAGTTTCAAATAAAACCCTATGTTGCTATGCGAATAAACATCCATACGAGTTTGCTCTTATAGATATTAGTTGAAGTGATTTTCTAGAATGCAAGTAAACTTGTATATGAATTGATTATGAGTGTTTGCATAAAAACATGCAGTATGAATGTGCAATTTGTAGCGAGTGATATATATATATATATATATATATATATAGTGATGATGTGTATGGTTCCAATGTACCATACCTATATGCTATGCAATTACATAAAATTGTGAAGTACCACTAAGTTTTAAACTCAGCGCGATGTTTTAACTCACGTAGGTTGAAGTTGTTTCCAGTGGATCTCGTGTATATGTGTTTGAAGAGAAGATCTTCTGCTTCCAGACTAGAGTGTGAGTCTATACTATAGACTCATGGCATGTGTTAGATTTGAAATAATGAGAGCATTGGTTTATACATGTGGTGCTTATATTTTAGCTAAATACAATTCTTTTTATTCCTTTGAACACTTTAAGGATTTTTTATTTGTTCCACTTGGACTTGGACTTTTAATTTGATAGTGAACTTTCAATATCTTTGGATTTATTAATATTGAATTTGAGGATAATTCCTTTTGAAAATTATTTTATTAAATTGAAATATTAAATTTGTATAAAGGACTTCTAAGAACTTCATTATTACTTTAATAATGTTTTATTAATTGTTTTGTTCATTTCTTAATTGGATAAAGGAACACATGAGATTTTCTAAAAGATTTGCTTAACTTTTTAGAAATGTTTAATGGGTTACCACTACTATATTGAAAGGTTTTAAATTTTCCTCAAATTTTATAACCGAATTTTTCAGGCAAGTTTGGGTTACTAAGACTTTCACTGTACATTTTAAAGGATTTGTAAATTGAGCATTTAATTACTATATTATTTTTTCTTTGATACTATTTTGTACTAATAAGCAAGCTCATATGTGCCTTCGGCACAGAATGCAACCTCTCATGTTCTAGTCCTAAAAGATTGGAAAGGGGGTGTTAAAGTTTTCCTAGTACCTCGGTGCATGCCAATCTTATGTTGATAGGGTAGGATTTTTGTCTTTTGATTTTTGACTCAGCCCATATTTTTGTGAGGGCTTTGAGATAGGATACCGGACCATGATATATAGAGGGCTCAATCGACACACTTTTGGTTTTTGACATTTTGGATAGTGAACAGACATATGATTGACCCAGATATATATTGACAGGGATAGATGCCTGAATGATAGGGCTTTTGTGATTGTCCTTTTTGATAGTTTATACCAATTTTAGACATGTAGAAAATCATTTTGACACCTTTTGAGAAGGAAATTCAATTTTATCCTTTATGAGATTGCCACTTTTAAGCCTTAATTGTTGCCTAAGCCGCCTTTTCAGGTGTTCAACTTAGCAAGTTGCCCTAACTTTTGCCTAAGCCGCCCTTTCAGGTTTTTGACTTAGCGGGCTTTTAATTCTGCCTAAGCCGCCAATCCTTATAGGTTTTCATCTAAGCCTATTCTATTTTGATTTTTTTGCTTTTTCTTGTTGGCACAGAAAATCTGGAATTTTCAAGAGGAGGGGTAAAAATGTATTTTTATTAGTGTTGTGACTTCACCCACAAATTAGGCTACCTACATATCCCGTACTTTAAGAATATATTTTTGGGAGTTAGGTCACCATAGTTCGGCTTAACCGTGACATAAGGAGCAATGTATCTTTTAAGTTGATCCAAGTTGCATGGATTGGTGAACTCATTGCCATCTATGTCGGGCAAGATGACGTCGCCTCCGGAAAGGATTTTCTTTAGTATGTAAGGTCCTCCCTAGTTTGGCCTAAATTGACCCTAGGGATCTTGAATAGGACCCCCGATTGGACCCTTGAAGTCTGCCCAAACATAGCACTCTGATATCTCTTATGCTGAATACCCTGCTGGGTCCTCTAAACTCTAGTCTGTCTCTCCATCAGGATAATCTCCAACTCAGAAGTAGACTTCACCAATGAAGCCAAAGTGGTGTGAGGCTGGGATGTTAAGTGCATCCTATACTCATCCAGTAATCCTTTCCTACACCGCTTACACCTATCTACCTCAGTAGGGATCAACTTAGAGGCATACCAACTCAATTGCAGAAACTCCCGCTCATACTCAGAAACAGTCATCCAACCCTGCTTGAGCTCAAGAAACTCTGCTATCCTTTGATCAGTGTAAAGCTCCCCCACACACTTCTCCCGAAACTCAAAGAGAAAGAAATCCCAAGTAACATCCTCAGATCTTGCTGTCTTAACCACAGACTCCCACCATAGGTAAGCCTCTTCCTTCAGCAAGGCAACAACACATATCAATCTATCTAAAGGAGTACACTGCATCTAGTCGAAGACGCTCTCTATAGGTTGGGGCCAAAACTCTGCTGTAGAAGGATCATCACCCTTCTGACCCATAAAATCCTCAGCACCATACCTCCTCAGTCTCTCTATCGGAGGACAGACTGGAACAGGGGCTGGTGTGACTAAAGCTTGAGGAACAGCTCCCGCAACCTGCCTCAATGCAGCTACCAACTGCTGAACCAAATCATCCTGATTAGGCCCTATAGGACCCATAGCAGCCTGCCCCGTAGCCGAGGCTCGCTCTGCATCAGAACCCAAAACACCACCAGCAGCACCACCAACTGGCATAACACCCTCTAACATAACACCCTCTAGAGAGGCATAACTATCCATCTCCTCATCAGACAGATGCTGAGACATAACTCAACCTACAAAGACCAACTGGTTCGCATTAGAGAGAAATCCCAAAACACACTAATATGGCATGTATTTAACTTAAATTGCTTATATAATTACTCCAAATCAAATAACTCTCACACCAAATCATATATCCTAGAATTGGCTAAACCTATGCTCTGATACCACTAAATGTAACACCTGCCGCCCAATCCCCAAGGACTAGATGACGAATGTCACATTCAGTGTCGGAGCACCGTCTTATCTTACTTATAGCTCTAGATCATATATTGAAAGTATCGAGGTTTCCATAACAAGGCAATGTGAACCCCTACCCTACCATATGCACTCGCGATGTGGAAATGCGTATGACAAATGGATAGAAATGCACGTGATGTATGAGTCGCCACCTTGTTTAATTATTTAAGGGTAAACTAGGAAAACCCTAAATGACTCCGATTTTAATTAACCTAATTACTAGATTAATTACCCAATGGTTAAAGCATGGTATGCTAACCCGAGATGGATCCCGAGACTATGTCATGCTGAT
>CANUEP010087317.1:0-101139 GCA_947857235.1 Jatropha podagrica
AAATTGAAAACATTTGTGCCCCCCCCCCCCCCCCCCCCGAGTTCTCTGTTCAAATTAGAGGATATGGAAATGCTTCACGCCAAATATGCCATCCCTGCAGAATACAAACTGTTGCCTGTAGGAGAAAATGTTCAGGCTAACGGCGAACAAAGCCCTAACTTCCTAATCATATATGAGGAAGATTTAAGAGCAGGTGTTTGCCTCCCCCTCCAACCAGAGCTACAAGATTACCTGAACCAAGTTGGGATGCCTATATCCCAATTAGCGCAAAACAACATCAGGATCGTACTTTGCCCGACACTTCTTGCTCGGAAGTCCAATTTGGGGTTTTCTCCTTTTGTTGTGAATGGGTTGTACTCTCTGTCTATTAGAGAAGAGTGAGAAGACCATCCCCATCTGACTGCCAGGGATAATTTGGGTGTTTTTTATGGTCTTTGTGGATCGTTAAAGGGAAGATGGAAAGAGAAATTCTTTGTTGTAAAAGGTCAAGAAGATTTTGGCATAAGAACTTCTTGGTCTTCCACACCATCCTTCAGAGAAAATCGATGCTCTACACAAAGGGAAAGGGCTAGCTTTGAAGCTCTCTCTGCTTATGCCTTAAACCCTATGAATGTTCTCCATCTTCTTGCCCTTGAATACCCTTCTACTCGTCCGGGAAAATGGAATAAAGGTATAATCTTGAGCTCTGTCTTGTGCAATATCTAACTGACCTTAACCTTTTTCTGTCTCGCAGAAATGGCTGGTGGAGATTTTGAGAAAAAACTTAAAGAAAGGACGAAGAAGAAACGACAGAATAAATCATCTACTCAGTGAAAAAGTGGGCCAAGACTAAGGGATGAAGAAGAAGATTTTGAACAACATGCTCTAATATCTCCTGTTCGTCCTGTAATTCCCCCAACTGCCCAATAGGATATTCTTGAGTAGGCTGGTAGCACAATTCTTGCAACGAAGTCCCCCACTGTCTTTGTATCTCCTTTTGCAAAAGCAGAACAGGTTGATTCAGCATCAGAGGATGAAACACCTCTTACTCGTAGGAGGAAGAGGGTTAGAACAGATGACAATTTTGAGGAGGCAACGATACCTCAATCTTCTCACCCCGACATAGAGAGATACATAAAGAGGGTGCATGGTTCTTCTACATCTTGTGTGGATAGTCCTGTGAGTAAGGATCTTGCTGAACTGTCCGTTCTTTCACAAGATCAAAAATATTATGACTCCATGGAGGAAGATACAATTTTTTATCAAATGAATTGCAACATTTTTTCTACAAGTTAAAGATTTTCTTTTATATGGAGTCATTCTTGACACTCCCTTCTATTCTTCTTAAGAGATTGTTCCTCAAATTACTGTAATGAGGAAAAGGGTACTGGATTTACGCAGTCATTGCACAAGTTTGGAGGTGTCCAGGAATGAAGTTGTTCAAACTGCTGAAGCTATAAAAGGGTTACTGGACAATACTGTCCTTAACCATAATAAGGAAATCTGCACTTTGAAGGAGCAGCTAAATCACATAAATGACGAATACAAAAAGGTAACTGACATAGCTTTAATCACAAGCTCTAGAAATGTTCAACTTGAAAAAGTGAAAGCTGAATGAGGGAAGGAAAAGGATGAACCAATCCAATCCATGCTCAAAACTAGAGGAGAATGTGATCAACTGAGGGTAGATTTAGCTGCTGCTCAGAAGGAAGCTGATGATGCTCTTGACAAGATAGCGGATACCGTAGATAACTTCCAGAAGCGAGTTGTTGCTGCTTTACAAGGTTAGTATCCAAATGATAAATTTGATTTTATTAGTGAGATACCTCTTGTAGATCCGAATAGTAATGTAATTGTATCATCTCTTGAGCAAGGAGATTGATTGTACTTTGAATTATATATCCAAATGAAAAATGTTTTTGGCTGTTTTATTTTATGAGTGCTTAACTCTTATTATCCCAAGCTTACTTAGGCTTAGGATTTTGATTTTCAGTTTTCTAGAATAACTTTAATTTTGATGTTCTTTAATTTTTCATTGAAGAGAGTATTGATAAAAGTCTTTCTTTTATTCATTTGGGGGAAAACAGGAAAAAACCTATTTGTTAAGACCTTTATAACCCAATAGCTCACCCAAGCTACCCCTATTACATTCGCTTTCCTAGAGTCTTAACAATTAGGTGAAAAAAAACCTATTTTTTCATCCAATACCTCACACATAATATTTTCGCAGGTTCTCTGCATTCTATGTTCATGGCAAATCTTTGCCATTTACATTTGTAATTTTATAGGCACTGGACCTATCCTTTGTGTTATCATATATGGCCTTTCCCAGTTAGGACCTAGCTTTCCAACTTCTACAGATCCCTTTGTAATTTCTGACTTTTTTAGGACAAGGTCTCCTGGTTGATAACTTATTTCTTTAACCCTTTTATTGTAGAAACGAATCATTCTCATTTGACATGCTTCTGCCTTGATATTGGCTTGATCCCTTCATTCATCTAATTAGTCGAGATTAATACGCATAGCTTCTTGATTGCCATTTTGGTCAAACTTTATGGTTCAGACACTTGGTGCTTCGATTTCGACTGGTATTACTGCCTCAACTCCATAAACTAAAGAAAATGGAGTTTCTCCAGTCGAACGTTTGGGAGTTGTTCGGTCTACCCATAATACATTAGTTAATTCCTCTGTCCAATTTGACTTTTCGGCTTCTAGTCTTTTCTTTAGTCCCTGCAAAATAATTCGATTAGTTACCTCTGTTAATCCATTTATTTGAGGATGTGCAATAGATGTGAAATGCAATGTGATTTTCCACTTATCACAGAAAGCACGAAACTGAGCTTAGTCAAATTGTTTGTCATTATCAGTGATAATACTGTTCGGCACTCCATACCGGAAAATAATATTATTCTGAAAGAAAGATATAATTCTTGTTGGCGTTATGGTTGATAGAGCATTGGCTTCTATCCACTTTGTGAAATGATCAACTGCGACAACCATAAATTTCTTTTGCCCAACTGTTTGAGGGAAGGGCCCTAATATATCTATTCCCCACTGTGCAAAGGGCCATGCACTACCCAAAGGTTAAAGTTGAGTTACTGATTGCCTAGGTATAGGATTGTGGAGCTGGCATTGTTTGCATATTTTGACTTTTTATTTTGCATCTGCCTTTAAGGTTGGCCAATAGTATTCTGCCAATAGAATTTTTCTAATTAAGGCATTAGCACCTTCATATGCTTCGCACAAACCCTCATGTGCTTCATTAAGTGCATAACGAGCTTCTTCTTTGTCCAAACATTTGGCCCAAGGATGAGCCTTGGACCCTTCTATACAACGTAGAGTCTTCATACGCATAATTGGTTGCCTACCGAGAAATTTTGATCACCTCTTTTTTGTCCTGAGGTAAGATCCCTTGATCTAGGTACTCTATAATAGGTTTCATCCATCCTTGCAATGGTAGTACAACAGAGAGTAATTCTTATGCAATGCTTGGATGATTCTGAACTTCAAAAGGTATTGCAGTGTTCGTCCATCCAACCCTGGAAGTTGCCAACTTTGCCAAACTGTCTGCTCCTGCGTTCTCCGAGCGAGGAATTTGCTGAATTTGCCATTTATCTATTTGGCTGAGCAATTGAATGGCCATTTCTTTATACTTGATAAGTGTTTGGTCTTTGACTTCATAAATTCTTGTTAATTGACTGACAACTAATTGTGAATCAGAGAAAATAAACAATTGTCCTGGCCTTACCTCTTGAGCCAATTTAACTCCTGTTACTAGAGCTTCATACTCTGCCACATTGTTTGTAGCTTCAAAATTCAATTGCACAGCATATTGAAATTTCATTTTATTCGGTCCTTTTAATACTATGCCCACTCCTGAACTGGACTGACCTGCGGAACCGTCTATGTAAAGGGACCAACACCATTGTCTTACCTCGATCTTCTCTTGTTCAGGCGTCTTTGTTAGGTCAAGGATGAAATCTGAGAGTGCTTGGACTTTTAAGGCTACCCTTGGCATATAATGGATGTCGAATTCACTCAGTCGAGCAGCCCATTCAACCATCCTTCCTAAAGTTTCAACCTTATGCAAAACTTTCCTTAGAGGACGGTTAGTTCGGACATTTATAGCATGTGCTTGAAAATAACGATGTAACTTTACAGATGTTATTAGAACCGTATAAACTAATTTTTCCAGCTGAGAATATCTTACCTCTACTCCTCGCAACATCCTACTCACATAATAGATTGGATATTGTTCGGTTCCTTCTTCACAGACAAGGACTGAGGCCACTATTTCGGTGGCTACAGACAAATATAAGTACATAATTTCTCCCTCCTTTGGTCTACTAAGCAATGGGGGAGTCATCAAAAATTCTTTTAAGTTATTAAATGCAATATTATATTCTTCTGTCCATTTAAAATTTTTTATGTCCTTCAAGTTTCATAAAATGGGAAGTGTAACACCCGCCGCCCAACCCTGAAGAACCAGACGACGGATGTCACATTCGGTACCGGAGCACTGACTTATTATACCTGATGGACCGGAATATACATTAGAAGTGGCTTAGTTTTCATAAGGAGGCAAGTAATATTTTGATAAAAATTATTTTTTTGATAAATAAAAACATAGGGAAATTCCTACAAAAAAAATTCGCAACAGTTTCCCCTAAAAATCGACTTGCCACACAAAGAAAACAAAGCACTTCCAGTGTTCAATCCTCCAAACTTCAACTCCAAATTATTTATACCAAGTCGCACAACACTTCTAAAAATCAAATGTCAAGTCATCTTATTATATAATTAACCATTCAAGAAAATATATACCATCATTCATATACCATTCATGAAATTAAATAATAATACTTAATCACCCACAGATTTCATTAGTTATAATTACAATATTTACAACCTCAAAATTTGTTATAATAAATTCATACATGTTATTATTCACCTAATAAACATATCCTATCCAAAATTAATACTTCTACTCTAATGCTACCTCTCCGGTCTTCGCGTAGCACCCACAGCTCACAACCTGCACGTGATAAAAATCATCGCGCTGAGTATAAAACTCAATGGTGTTAAATAACCAATAAATTAAAATATCCAAGGGATCTCAAATAAATAATTTCGAACAATACATTTTTTAAAAATCAAAATCGTATTAATCAAATCCAAATATTTGAAAGATCACAAGAAATTCACACTTAAAAATTTATACCAACTCAAAATAAATAAAAAAATATCATAAATGCCAATATATGTTCTGGTTTCAATATAATAAATTAAATTTCTCATTTTCATTTTAACTAAAGCTCGTACCAATACCAAAAGAATGTAAGTAGAATCGATCGTGGCCTGTGAAAGCGCTACCCACTAATCACATAATCGTGGCCTGTGAAAGCGCCACCCACCAATTACACAATCGTGGTCTGAGGCCAACGTGGTCTATGCAAGCACCACAATAATAAGCGTGTCCGCCTATTTATAAGGACCGATAACCCTAGCATATGATCATAGCTCCACCAATAATATGAGCTGATAACCCGAGCATGCTCATATATCACAATAATCTCATCATACCACATGTCAATCGCGTATGGTTGAGCTTAGAATAATTAAATTCTTCCATTAATAGTCTCATTTCTCATTCACCATTTCTTATTCAAAAACATTTTAAAATTAACATTTATTATTTGAAAATCACTTAACTTACAACTTGTAAAATCCAACAAAATCAATTCATACTTCAAGCAAAAATCTTTCTTTCATAATGCCTTCATTAAAAGTACTAATTATCAACTTAAAATCACTCTTTGAAATCATTAAATCCATTTCTCAAACAAGTAACCATAAAACTCTTTTAATACTTTAAAAACCTTCTTTAAGTCTTACTAAAATGTTTAAACACCAAAATTCAAAAGAGAAATCTTAACCACCAACAAATTACTTACTAACAACTTTATTAAAGTTTAAATAAAGCATAGAAAGCACAAAGAGCATGGTGTCCTTCACCAAACAAGGGTTCAGCCAACCATGGAGAATGAAGGGAAAATGGTTTCTTTCCAAATTAATTTCATAAACTTGACCTTTGTTGTGTTCTCAGGGTATAACTGAAGTTATAGGACTTCAAATTGAGTGAAACTTAATTCCTTAGAAAGATAAGATAAAATTCTACAAATTTCATGAAGGGACCATAGTCCAGATCATTTTCTAAGAGGGTGAAAGAAACCCAAAATTACAGACCAATAATCCAACACGATTCAGCATAACCAGTTTTGGTATAAAAATCATAAGTTGAGCTATATGTATTCAAATTGGACACAAGAGGACGATTAAGAAAGCTAAGAAGTAGAAATACAACTTTTATGAAGAACACAAGATATCATCTTGTCATTTTAGTGGCCAAAAGGGACAGTTAATTCGGATATACAAGTGAGATGCCATAATAGAACCAGTTTTAAAATTTAAATCATAAGTTAAACTACAAGTATTGAAATTGAACATAAGAGGATGTTTTGGAAAGCTGAGAAATAGAGCTACAACTTTCATGAAGAAGTCAGAGGCAAATGAAAATTATAAGAGGGTCGAAAATGACTTCTAGTCCACCCGAAGTACACCTCTAACATCAAAATTCATCAAAAATATAAAATTTAAAACTTAAGAGACTGAAAGGGAAACTAGAAATATTATTGCACTAATCTCTTTTTCAAGCTTAAACAAGCTTAAAAACTCTATCCTTGGGCCTTCTCCTTGCCTTTGGTGGAGGGTTCACCAATCTCTTCAAAGTAGGAAAAGAGCTCATTAAAATCAAAATTAACACTAGAAAAGAAAAGAGCATAGCATAATGCATGAATTCCATGGCTAATCCTAGAGTTAGACTTAATAAATCACAAAACCCAAAAGTTACAACTTAGCTCCTTTAATGGCAACTCCAAAACTAAAACTTAGAAACTCCAAATTCAAGCTTCTACTACTTAATTCTCAAGGTTTAATCAAAATCCTATGATTTAATTAGGTGGTTTAGCGGTATTTGGAGGTAGAAAAATGGAGGAAGAAAGAAGAAGAAGTTGGCATAGAGGAAGAAAAAGGGAGGAGAGAGAAAGTGTTGGTGATTTAAATAGCAAAGTCAAACTTTGCTTCTCATTTTATGCTAAATCAATGGCCAAGATCAAGTCTTAGGTAATCTCATCCAATGGCTCTAAATATTTACCAAATAATTCATTTCTAAATATTATTTAACTCCATAAATTAATTAAATTAACTTTCCAAAAATAATTCACCATTTATTCCTTAATATACCACAACAAAAAATAATATTCACTGGTTGCCGCAATTCTCCAAAAATATTCGTAAAATATAATATTCACTGGTTGCCGCAATTCTCCAAAAATATTTGTGAAATATTCTCTACCTATCTAAATAATGCAAACATGCTTCAAAGATATTAATTAACATACTAGACACATGTAGTAATTTTTTTGGGCCGAAATAATACTATGTCCCGGACCGATGGTACTATTCACAGACTGATAAATTACTATTACTAACACTGAAAAAGACATTGGAAAATAGTCTGTTACAGAAAGCATCTTTTTGCCGAACAAGAGATAAATCGCTCCAAGGCAATTATTCTCCCATTCAATTGTTGTACCTCATTGATTGTTCGAGGAGCTTACATGTCCAAAACTGCACGTATTTTTTGTGGATTCGCCTCAATGCCTCGCTGGGATATCATGAACCCCAGGAACTTTCCTGCAATGACACCAAAGACACATTTATTAGGATTTAATTTCATTCCATACCTTTGCAAAATTTCAAGGGCCTTATCTAAGTCATGTGCATGATGTTCAGCCTTTTTGCTTTTGATGATCATGTCGTCTACATATACTTCAACTGAATCTCTAATCAGATCTTTAAACATCTTATTCACCAGCCTCTAGTAGGTGGCTCCTGCATTTTTTAGACCAAACGGCATGACCTTGTAACAATAAGTTCCTTTATTTGTAATAAAGGATGTCTTTTCAGCATCAACTTTGTCCATTTCAATTTGATGATACCCTACAACAGCATCCTTGAAACTGTCATTTCATAGCCAGCTGTGGAGTCCACCAACTGATCAATATTTGGAAGGGGATAGGAATCTTTAGGATAGGCCTTATTTAAATCTGTAAAATCTACACACAATCGCCATTTACCATTCGGCTTTGGAACAAGTACTACATTAGCTAACCATATTGGATATAAAACCTCCCGAACAAAACCTGCATGAATTAATTTATCTACTTCTACAATAATTATTTGTTGTCATTCTGGAGCATGATTTCTCTTTTTTTGTTTTACAGGTTTTATTGCGGGATTTATACTTAATTTATGACATATTACTAAAGGATCAATTCTAGTTATATCACTAGCCTGTCATGCAAAGTCATTTTTATGTTCTTTGAGTACAGAGAGAATATTTTGTAATGTTGCTCCTTTTGCAGTTGCTCCAAGTTTTACCTTTTTGCTTACCTCCAATTCCAACTCAACTAGCAGTGCATCAGGTTCAGGGTTCAACTCTGTTCGGGGTCTAGGTATGTCAAATGGTTCTGCCTCCAATTTTTGCTTTTAAGGTTTTTCTTATGGAGGTGATTGTTGTTCTGCAAGAAGCCTATTCACCATCGGGCGAGAACCTTTTAGCACCACCATGTACGTCTCCCTAGCTGTCCTTTGATCACCTTTAACTACAATCACCTTATCAGTATTAGGAAATTTTAAGGTCAAGAATCTAATGGAAGTACAAGCATTTAAATCATATAACAACGGCCTTCCGATGATTGCATTATGGGGGAAAGGGATGTTTATCACAAGGAATTTCGCTCGGAACTTTTTAGTATGCTCCTCATCCCCTAGCTCCATAATGACCCGAACAGATCCTTCCACCTGAACTTGTTTACCTGCAAGTCCTACTAAAGGTGTACGAACATATTTTAAATCATCAAAGGGTAACTGCAAAGCTTTGAAAGCTTGAAAAGTTAATAAATTTACTGCACTGCCATCATCTACTAATATCCTTTTTACTCGATAACTTTCAATGATGGCTTCAACTACCAATGCATCAGCATTCAAATGAAGTACTCTTGCTCCATCTTCTTCAGTAAAGATGATTGGCGGTTGCTTGACTGGTATCCTCTCGTGAAGAGAATAGATTTCTCGAACATTTCGTTTTCAAGTCGTCTGACTGTCACCACCTATTGGGCCTTCGAAGATCATCTTAATGGTTCCGATAGTCTCTATTTTGGAAGACGACTTTCTTTCTTTGTTCTCATCTGCACTTGAATCTGTTCTTCCTTGTACAAAATTCTTAAGAGTACCACGTTGGATTAATTTTTTGATTTCTTTCTTAAGCTGCCAGCAATGTTCGGTATCATGTCCCACGTCTCAATGAAATGAACAATGTTTACTTTTATCCCGGAAGGATGAGGATTCCTCCCTCATCCTCCTAGGATAGGTAAGATAGATTACATTACTATGCTTTTGAATCCAATCTAAGATATATGTTCGACTCCTCGTTAAAGGTGTGAACTGTTGCTCTTCAGACTCCCTGACTCTAGAGTACGGCTTTAGAAAAGGTCCAGATTGAGCATGATAAGATCTGCCATGTCTAATTGGAGATTGCCTTCGGGACTGGTCATCTTTCTTCTTCTCATGCACTGTCTTTTGATTTTGCTATTGTTGCTCCCAGGCTTCATCCAAGCGAGCATAACTGTTTGCCCTTGCCATTAATTCTGCAAAGGAAAGAGGAGGATCAATATTAATCGAATCGAATAATTTTCTATACTTACAATTTTTAGCCATAGAGCTGATGGCCACTTCAGCATTCAAATCTTCGATTTCCATGGCAAGTTTTTGAAATTTGGAAAGATACGTATATAGGGATTCGCCATCTTCTCTCTTCAAATCAATTAGATCTAATGAGATTTTCTTGCTTGGGATGCTCGTGATGAAGCGAGCTTTGAATGCTGAAGCAAGTTGGGCAAAGGAGGAGATGGAACCGGTCTTCAACATCTGATACCGCTCCTACGCTGGACCCTTCAAGGTAGCAGGAAATGCTCTACACAATAATGCATCATTGGTTGTCTGGATATGCATGATTATGCAAAAGTTGGCAAGATGACTTCTTAGATCTGAGGTGTCATCATACGTCTGGAAACTTGGCATCTTGAACTTGGAGGGAACTGACTCTGCCAAAATATCATGAGTTAACGGAGAGTCATTCCATAACCCATAATTACTCTAATCTGCTGAAAGCCTGTATTCCTTAAGGATTTCCTTAATCTTTGAACGGAAACATTCATCGGAATGACCATTGATTACAGGTTCCTCAGCATTACCCTGGTCAGTGTTTTTCCAGGATGATTCAGTATCAGTAGGATATTCCTGATACTTGCCTTCTACCTCTGCAAAAACGTGCTTGCCATTACGCAATGTGTAGCTACGTTGCTGTTGAACTGGCGACAGAGTAGGCTGAGTTTGCTTAAATCGAGCTAGGATGGAGGAAAAGTTGTTATAAGCCTCCGCCAAGGCTCTTGCTGCCTGTGGATCTATGATTTGAGGTTGGCTTGAGGTACTAGGAATGTGAGCTTGACTTAATATGGGTGGATTATTGGTTATCATCTCAGGAGGAGATTGAGAACCAGTTTGTTGCACACCTGGATTCTGAGCTCCGGGATGATCTTGAGGGGAACTGGGAGATGCCATTGCCAGAAAGAAAAGAAAAGGAAAAAACGTCTACGCTCACCGCACCAATTTAATGACTTAAGAATTTCTTACGTGTTTTTTATTGTCCTTCTTTCCTTGTACACTTAGTTTTTATAGTACAATATCATTTGTAACTGACGAAAACATAATCTAATCATTAAGGCTAAACGTTAAAAACCCTTTAATGTCATTAATTGACTTTGATGACCTTTGAGTTAACGGTTTAGACTTCATTGATATCTTCGTTCGGGTGTATCTTTGTTCGGCTCTGTCACTTTGTTCGGTATTTGGTGTTGTGTTCGGTATTTGCACCTCTTGTTCGAGGGTTCCGAATATATGATTGGTTCACCAGTATACATATGAAAATACAATAATAACTGACTTACATACTGTGGATAAAGGAATCCCATACTTTCCCTTCCCAAACAGCCCCTAAAAAAATGGCCAAAAACAAATTAAAACCGAAAGGCTAAACGACATCTCTCCAAATGGTAATCCTTTCCCATCTCTAATGGAACACAAGCCCATAACAAATGAAGCAAAATGTAGTAGCGAAAGAGTAGTTCCAGGCACAAAAATTGGAGACCCATCAAACGTAAACCTACCAGCATCAGAAGTAGAATTGGTATTTTTGGGTAACTTCAAATACTGTATCTGAAATTCCTAAAATCTTTAAAATTACACTTAAAACTCCAAATGACCATTTGGAGTTACCATGGGCAAGAAATTATTGAACTGTAGAGTAAAGAACACTAAATTATTGAACTGTAGAGAAAGCAAAATATATTAGGCAGATTGGAGCTCACCATGGGCAAGAAATTGGAGGTGCTAATGATACAATAATAAGCAGGAATAGAACGCAAGCCCCACACGAGGGTCCACAAATAGGCCGAACACTGCCTGAATTTGAGTTTGCCAAACATGGTGGCAATTATAGGATTTCTTTTGCTTATTAAAATTTCAAGTAAACCTGTGGCCCAACTCTTTTGTTGGGTCATTGAGGCTGCACCACCTGATGGTGCACACCCAAGAAAGGCTGGTGGATCTGGTTTGCGAAATACGGATCTCCAACTTCTTTCGTGGATCTTTAACCCGTCAGGATATCTTCTGTTGTGGATCCACATTGCCGGCCAACCTTAGATAAATAGACAGTGCCGTATCAATCAAATATTACGGACTTAGTGACCCAAGCTAAATTTAGATACGGACATAAGTACATGCAATCAATGACCGGCACAATGAGCAAGTGGGAACTCTTAAATTTATAAATAACTAAAAAATTTATAAATAAAATAACTTCATTTTACTTGAAATGAAGATCCAGTAACTTAAAAGGAAAAAGACAAGTTCTAATAATATGAAGATCCAGATTATGAACAATGCGTCAAAAATCATAATGAAGATCCAAAAAACTCTATTGAACAAGAAAAAGTTTTCTCATTAATCTCTTAAATTCCTTCACCGTCCCCATCGCAATGTTCGGGTAAGTCCTTATTCAGTCTCACCTCACTTGAAGTAGTCGAGCGGACTTTTCTAATAAGATGGCGTCAAAATCATCAGCGAAAATTGAAATGGCATACCTTTTGGATTTCTTTTACTTTTTATTTTTTATTTGTTTTTGAGAGATGAAAAATTAGGGCTATTTTTATCATTTAAAAATTTTTTTCCACACGTGACTCATGGCTAAACACATAAAAAATGGACAGAATGATCAAAATGTCTAACGAGATCAAAATTTAAGGATGGAATCGTGTAATTTGCAGAAAAACTGATCTTGACTAACGTATTTAATCATTATATAAGGATATAATAATAATTTTTCGAAAAATAAATTGATTGACTTTTCAAAGAATTGATTTTATTTGACTGAATTTGTCAGAGAATCTAGCTAGAACTTTCGATTTTGCTTTGTTCATATAATGTCAGACTCCTAGAATGGTATTATATTGAAATGAGATGTGGACCACCATAAATATTGGTAGACCATACCGCTTTGAATACAACTTATAGTGGTAGTAGTACCTCAATTTCAGAAGCTCAAATTGCAAAAAGTAGGGTGTATAATATTATTCTGATATTCAGAAGAAAGTTATTAAAAAAACTTCATAAACATTAATTAGGTTTACAATATTACACCATAACGCTAACTCTTGTTGTCATTGACGAGGATTGAGTCACTATCACTGGTAAACTTCGGTTATTTTCTCTCTTAAAAGAAAGAAAGAAAATTTTGAATTTTCTTTCTGTGGTTGTTTCCAATCCTTTCTTAGCTAGCGGCTTACAGCTAACTGCCTTAATTTTCCATGCTCCAAACCAAGGAAACAATTCTTATAAACAAGAATTTAATTCAAGGGAAATTTAATTGTAAGTTATTGCATTTATAATGAAATCATTCAATCATTACAATGGAAAAGAATGGTACAAACAAAAAGACAACAACTTGCTAAGATCAAATGCAAAAAAGGCTATTTAACTATTTCACATCCAAACCAAAGCCTTTGAAAGTATTATATTTGAACTCTTAACCCATAGAGCTATGCTTGCATAAGTACACAAAAGAAAATACCAAAACAACTGACTTGCATATGGTGGATAAAGGAATACCATATTTCCCCTGCCCAAACAGCCCTTTAACAAATGGCCAAAAACAAATAATTACCAAAAAGCTAAACAACATTTCTCCAAATAGTAATTCTTTCCCATCCCTAATAGAAAATAAACCCATAACTAATGAAGCCAAGTGTAGTAGCAAAAGAGTCGTTCCAGGCACAAATATTGGAGACCCATCAAATGTAAACCTACCAGCATCACCATCATCATTAGAAGTAGATTGGTCTTTTTGGGTAACTACAAATACTGTATCTGAAATTCCTAAAATCTTTAAAATTACACTTAAAACTCCAAATAACCATGCACTTGTTGAGATTATTATTGCCATTCTCTGCTTATTCCACCATGCTCGGATTGATAATCCAGTTTGAAGGTATTCCAATAGAGTATATGTATTGTAAATTATCAAAAGGGCAATATAGCCATATATGGTTGGATCATTAACCTGCATGTGCATGCAATTTTTCCAGTGAATTTAAAAGAATAAATTAATAGACTAAATTTCTAAAAATCTCAATGCAGCATTTCGATTCTTGAATTTTACTTTAATTTAAGATTTCAAATATTAATTTAGAATTATAATATGAAGTTTATGGATTTAAAATGAAAAAATCATTAGAATATATATATAACATGCTAGTATGAAAATATATGATCACGCAAAGGCAATTGCTAATTAATAAATCAGTTTTAAAAATATATATAAATAAATAAATAAAGGATTTCACCTTGGGCAAGAAATTGGAGTTGGTGATGATACAGTAAGCAGGCAATACCGTATAGCATAGCTCAGGAATAGAACGCAAACCCCACACGAGGATCCACAAATAGGCCAAACACTGCCTTAATTGGAGTTTGCCAAAAATGGTGGCAAAAATAGGACTCCTTTTGCTGACTAAAATTTCAAGTAAACCTGTGGCCCACCTCTTTTGTTGGGTCATTGAGGTTGGCCCACCTGATGGTGCACACCCAAGAAAGGCGGGTGGGTCGGGGTTGCAATATACAGATCTCCAACCTCTTTCATGGATCTTTAGACCCGTCAGGACATCTTCTGTCGTGGATCCGTATTGCCACCCAACCTAATTAGGTACTCCCAAATTGATCAAATACCATACATGAAAAACTATTTGATAAAATGCATAAATTCAACCATTTATTTTAGGTAAAAAAGACCAAACATTATTTTAATTTTTATTTGAGTCCGTCGAATGCTTCAATTAAAAAATTATATCCATTAAATATTTTGATTTGCAAAATTATTGTATTTTTGAAGATTTGAACTCATAAAATTATATCATATTAATATTTATTAAATAATTAAAAGATATAAAAATTATTATTTTAAAATTACACTAATTACAAATTAAGTGAATATGTTGGATATGAATATTAAAATCACTAAAAAATTTGTTATGCACGTAAAATAGACATATGTCACTGACAATTATCTGTCTAACCTGTGTACCCCAGGCAGTGCCATACTCATAGCCACAAGCAGCCACATGATAAGCTGCCTCAATTGAATCAGAAAGATCATTTGGTCTATTTGTCTGTTCTTGCAATGCACCAGCAGCCGACGTCATAAAGTCCTTCGAGTTGCCAAATATCTTTAGCAATTCTTTATCATCCAAATTACCTGCTGACCCGGTCATTATTTTAATTAATTATTAATAAAATAAAAAATTGAAAAGGATTGGATAATTCATAGTTACCGCTGACTGGAGACAGAAATTTAGCATCATCTCCTACATCATTAGGACATAAACCATAGATTACTTTTCTCCTGTGAAAACATCCTGTCCCACCATAGAACGGGCCCTGAAGTCCTACTATTCCACGTCCTAGATACTAAAGATAAAACCAAACGTTAATTGAATCAATTACCAATAAATCTTAAAATCCAATAAATCAATTACCAACTCACCTGATGCAGAACTCTTAATTGATTTCCAAATGGGTCATCCTTAGGTCCATCATAAAATAATTGTGGAGTTTGGACAAATGCAGTATCCCCTTCGTTCTTAGAACCTAAAAAGAAGCACATTGCGTGACGGACGATGTGTGGATTATTGGCAAACATGTCGCAATCCACATTTAACATAAACGGAGCATTTGTAATCAACCCAGAGACTCTAGTCTGTTTACCATCGTAAAAAAAGAAGAAAGGCAAAAATAACATTAATCACTATAATATAAAATTGATTTAATTTAATTTAATTGGGATGAAGAAAATACATACCAGTACATTCATAGCACCTGCTTTGTAATGGTGTGGATGCTTTGGCCTCTTCTCTCTAGATAAATAAATCAAATGAGGCAACCCATTTGCAAGACCTTCCTTATTTTCCCATATAATCTACAGAACAACCAGATAATAAGTAAAATGAATTAAAAATTAATTCACATTTTTCTTTGTTATTTTAGCATTTAGAATTATTAAGGGGTTCAAACCCTCAATTAAAATTTAAATTAATAGAAAATATTTCAATCAAAAATTAAAATAATTAAAAAATAAAATGGGTATACTCACCTTAATTAGAGTAGGATGGTTTTTACTTTCTATTTTGGAGAAAAATGCAAAATCACAAGGAGTGGTTTTTTCGGCTGCGTCCTGGATTTTCCGGCTAAGCTCCTCGTACTCATCCTATTTATAAAATGACAAAGCCAAAAAATAAATTAAATTAAAAATAAGGTTATTTAATTATCAAAAAGTATAATTTATATATTAATCCATTCAACTCATCTACTTGAGTATGATATATATCAATATAGCACAAAAGTTAAAAAGACAAGTTCACATTATGCCTTTAGCCTAGCAAATTCAACAAAACCTCACCCCGCAATTATAGCCTAAGTACAGATAACTCTTATTCGTGCTTAATTATATTTGATTTGTACAATAAAATATTTTTTGTCTACACTCAATGTATGAGTAGTTCCATAGGCAAACCCAATAAAACAAAAATTAATATATTAATAATTAATTTGGTATATAAATGAATTCACAAAGAACATTAAAATTTTCTTTTACATAAATATAAATTAATTAACTGAAAATACCCACAAAATTAATTAATTAATTAAGCTTATAATTAACTTGATTTGCATATGTATAGAACTGTAAGAACAAATTGTTGTTACCTTCATTTTTTTCCATTCTTGTTGGAATTCCAATGAGCTATCATCACTGGAAAACATTGGCTTATGATGAGTGGATGAAAAGTATCTAAAGGGAGCTCTAACTTGAATATTATACTTCTTGCAAAAAGGAACCCAAAGCTTAGCGAACTTGGAAGTCTCAAGCAGAGAGTAAAAGGTGAGAGGAGAACATCCGTCATCTGATAGATAGCAAGCAAGCTTGTTTGCTGGATAATCAACTGCTAATAATGATATTACTGTGTTCATTGTTATTATAGGTGGTTCTAACACTGGGTCTGCCGTTGTCACAAACATATCCACCGCTGGAAGAAAATTTTCCACTCTGTAAAAGAATTTATAAATAACAATCAAGAAAAACTTATAGTATTTTCAGAAAAAAAATTCATATATATAATAAATTTTCATGTACAAATAAAGGTCTAGCTTGGTGGTGACATAATAATAAACCAATCTTTAAGTTTACAGAAGCGTTTTCATTAGACCAAACTAAAATGAGTGTGGAACTCTGCAATTAGAAAAGAAACATAAACAAATAGTACTAAAGATCTAGAGAAATGAATTAAAAGAGAGTCAAAAAGAAAAGATATTCATTACCTTTGAGGGAGGCGTTCTGGGTATGTTTTGTAATCCACAGGGTTCCATTTTGTGCTCACAGTAAGAACCCAGACAAAAGTAAACCATGACTCGCATAAAAGAGCAAGAAGCCAAGCAAAGCCATGATTCTTGACAGTTAAAAGACGATAAAAAATGAGAGAAGTTAGAAGAAGGAGGATGCAAATGTCCAAAGCTCTATGAATATGGTTTTGGCGAGAAATTTTTTCATATAGAGGAGGAGAAACTGTATCCGCCATTGATGATTGAAGATGATGATTAGCTATGCGGCAAGCTTGGGCTATTTGTAGTCATAGAGTTGTATATATATGGTTTTATACTTAGGAATTCTCGCCGTTTGTTATACGTGTGACGCACAATTATTTTTGCGTTTTGGGACTCCAATAATATAGTAAATAAATTGGTTATTTAAAAACTATTTGGTACACAAATGATATAAGTGGTTTTTTTTTTTTTAATTTTTAGTAATACTTACTATACACATAATTAAAGGAAAAGTGTCAATATCACAAGAGTGAGAGAAGAAATGGTAAGAAATTTCTATGGAGAAAGTGAGAGAGAGTATGGAAAAAGAGAAAATGTTGGAGATTGAAAGTGCCTCGTCAATCTCCATTTAGAATTAAATAAAAAAAAAGTTTTTTAGATAATAATACCCATTCAGCTACACACTCTCCTCTTTTGTATTTATTTTAAAAGGATAAAAAACCAAATCTCAATCACCACTCTCCTGTTCCTGTCGTTGAGAAGACTCTGAAAGTTCTTTTTTTTTTTTATTGTTACTAACTATTATATCTTTAACCTTCTTTCTATTTGCTTTCCTCTTAAATTTCTTTCTATTTTCTTGTGTTTTTCCTTCTTTTTTTTTTTTGCTTGTTTTTTAATTTGCTTATTGTGTGTATTAGAGTAATTATTAGTTGGATAAGGTTTGTAATAGTTGGATCTACTCTATGAACACGAAACTCTTGGTTGAGATTTACCAAAAAAATTTAGAAAGAGGGATGGAGATTGTGGTGGCAGCAGCAGTTCAGCAATATCCCCGGTAAGACACACTTATCCCTCTGTTTTTTTATTATTTAGTTGGGCTATTGAGGTCATTCCATAGCTATTTAATGTCTCAAAATGTAAAAAATGGACCGAAGAGGTGTGAGGTATAATGGACCTAAAACATAAGGATATGACGGTGTATTTCAAAAAATACGAAGATAAAGTAACAATTTTTTATAAAACACAGATATAATTATAATTTTCTCTTATTGTTACTACTATTTTGGTTTATACACGTGCCTCCATGCAATATTTTGGATGACATTCAAGTAAAACTTCTTAATATAAGTGAATGAATGGAAGTTAGGGATAAAAAATTTTCAAAAGTTCAAGGGCCAAATTAAAAAGATTTACTATTTAGTGGGTAAATTTAGAAACTTTCATTATTTTATGTAGAGGATAAAGTTAGAAAAAGAGATTTGAACTAATGAGAGCCACTCCTTACCTCTCTACGTCTATTCTTATATTCGGCGGCAGCTTTTTAAGTAACTTTTAACATAATATTATTTAAAAAGTTATTTAGTAATATAATGTTTGAAATACATTTTAGAAGTAGAGTAACGTTTTGTAAAAAGTTAATTTATGTAATGTTTAGCTTTTGCTTGTATTTAACAACAGTTTTTGAGTAGCTATTATAATTTTGACTGGTCAAAACGCTAAATATTATTTAAAAAGTTATTCGGTAACATAGAGGTTGCATTAACTTTTAAAGATTAAGCTAGCGTTTTGTAAAAATTAATTCATGTAACGTTTAACTTTTATCATTTCATGAAACATTACTCAAATAACTAATAGCTAAACGCTACTAAAATAACTAACAGCTATTAAAACAACTAATTTTGCCGAATAGATTCTTTTATCATTTCATAAAAAACTACCCAAACAGCTAACAACTAAACACTATTAAAACAACTAACGTTATCAAAATAACTAATTTTACTTATCAATCTCCTGATATGACTATATTTTTTCGTTACTTTCAATCTTACAAGTAATATTCTTCTAAAGATATATTCTATTTATACCAAACCAACCGTATGAAGAGTAATTTTTTCAATTTAATAAAATTATCCTTTACATTTTATTGGTCTTCTTCTATCCCTGCTCAGCTGGAAACATATCTTGAAAGACAATATAAGGGATAGCAAGTGTTCACTTCCCATCATCAAGAAAGGGAAAAAAAAAAAAACCTATGGTGTTATTTACGGACATCATCAATTTCCCATCCAAAGACTATAAGAAAAGAAAACTCTTTGATGAACAAATCAAAATCATCAATTTTATATTCATCCACAAATATAAATCACCAGCCGTAGTTATTTTCTCTGTTTTATGTCCACCAACTCTACAAAAAATAGAAAATTTCCCTTTTTTAACATTACCTTTTTACCCATTTCGATAACTAAAATCCAAATTTTATTGTTATTGATGGAATTTCTAATATTTGTAGGAACTTAATCGTAATTTATTTAAAAATTAAGTATTTCTTATTTCCTATTAATGATATTTTATCTCAAATTAAGAGAATTCGCTTTTAACATAATAAGCACACCATATGTACGCCAACACATAATATAATGACAAGTGCATTACAACCTGTTAATAGATCCATATTCAAACTCTCCATTCCGACGCTTAAAAAAAACACCTCTTCTATATATCCAATTCTCTAATCTATCGCTTATATCTCAAAATACTCCTATAAAATTTTAAAACTATGAATTATTAACAACTGATGTTAATTAAATTATTAACAAAATACTCTTATGTATATAAACACATTATACAATATATAGTCGTTTCATATTTTAACTGAAATTGCAACTAACCATTTACCTAACATTTTATATTTCAACTAAATATTTATCTAACATTTTATATTTTAACTGCAATTGCGACTAAACATTTACCTAACAACAACTTTCATTTCGAACTTGTATTTTTTAACTACTACGAAGATTAAAGGATTGAGTTATTAAAAATCTCAAATAGTAAAAATGTAAAGTATTTAAATATATATATATATATATATATATATATATATATATTAATTTAATGAGAATAATTGAGTAGATAAGGACTAACAGTCTTTACTCACTGGTGAGAGGTCTAGAAGCCAAACCAAACTTGTGGACATGTGACGAGATACTCAAAGAGTCAAGAAGGAAGTGTCACCATTGGCCGATTCATATGTCAGCTCGAATTAAAGACAGCCAGTAAAAGGTTAGATTCCTCGAACATCTTTGTCTCTATCTCTATTTTGTAATATCATATTTCATACTTTTCAACACCAGAATCGTCAGAACTCTAAGCATGATTACACTGTCCCAATTCAAAGTTGGCAGCTGAGAGAAGAGCATTCTATGTTATGCTAAACCAAGTAATTAGATATGAAATATGTAATTCTTTTGCCCAACATGTCAAGAATCTATGTCATTAAAAATCAATTTCGTTTCTCTCTCTTTCTACTGTAAACTTCAGTGTCTTCTTTTGTTTCATTTTCTAATTTCTTTATTTGTGTATAATTCTTTAATTAATTTATGGGTTCTGAATATTCTATCCAATTCTCAAAGTGAGTTGTTTTAGTTTCTAAAGTTTACTGATTTAGCAGATTGTTGGAATTCTTCTTTTTTTGTTTGTTATAGGCTCTCTTTTGCTTGATTCAAAACTGAATTAAATCAACTCATTCTAACATGTTTTGAATAATTATTTTCGATCGATTTGAATACATAAAATCATTTGGTTTTTAGATTTTGGTTCGATTATCAAATATAATTAACAAAATTTATTTTTAATCCCAAAATAGCTAACTTAGTTTGAAATCACCACATTCAAACTGAACCAAATCGATTTAATTCGGTTTGATTGATTTTTATACCATTCGGTTCCGAATTCGATTATCATTTGGATAGATAAAAAACCAAATGCTCACCCTTAATTTTGTGGAAAGGTTAATTTTTTATGTCTTTTGAAATGAGCGATGATTTTGGATAGAAATTTATACATTTGTGTTTGTTGCTATGTTACGGTCTTGAGTAGGGATAACAAGGTTGATTATCTAATTCAAATACATTATTTGAATTGGAACCCTATTATAAATTAGGTGTCTGAATCAATCTCAATTTTTTAAAAAATTCACCTTTAATATTCGAACCATATTAAATTCGATTGTAATTATGCATTTAGCATTAAAAAAAATTTTATTTTTATTTTTAAAAATAAAAGCAAGTAAAAATTATAAAATCATTATTTTGATTTAATGAAAATATAATATTTTTATTAATATAAATATTAAATACAATAGCATTAAATATAATTTAAAAATATTTATATATAATTTTTTTTTAAATATTAATTAAACTGCTAATGGTAGTGGGTACCTGAGCTTTTAAACTCAAACTCAATATAAATACTAAAAACATTATCTAAATCTGATCTAACTCATTTATTCACTATCTACATTTGCTAGAATAAATCAAATCGAATGCCCACCGAGTCGCGTAAAATTGACATCCTAGTCTTTTAGTCAATTGCTAAAGACACTTAAAAGAACCTAGAGGGCTAATAGTATCATGATATTGTTTTAAATTTTTTTTATTTACCACTAAAAAATTAAAATTTAAATGAAATATTATTTGCCCCCAAACTAATTTTTTTTTGAAATTTTAATTTGCCTAGCCTAATTTTTTTTTGAAATTTTAATTTTAATTTTATTAAATACTATTTTATCAATAATAATATAATATATTAGTCATAGAGCAAATTAATAGTCTATTTGAAAGCTCAAATCTAAAAATGTTTCTACTTCAATCTCATAATAGTTTAATTAAACTATTTTCCATCAATTCGTTGTGTACAATTCATTTTTATTATTCTGCTTTTGATATTCTAATCTCCTCATATTGTTTTTTTTTTTTTCTTTGCTGAGTTTGAAATCGAATGATATTAAATAGAAAAATTCAATTTACTCTTAAAATAAATAAATTTATGAAATTTAAAATAATTAAATCAAATTCCCTTATTTATTTACAATTCAATTTTATTTATATCAAATTGGGATTAATATGTTGTTCAAACATCTGAAATTATAATTTAATTCAATAAAACACATGAATTAATTATGGTCTTTACCATTATGTGCCATTATTTTCTGAAATTATAATCCTGCGTGCATCCAATCTTGTCATCCGTCAACCGCCCGAACCTCCCCGGTTTTGAATCCTGCGTCCTTCATTGATCAAAATCATTTAATTTCAAGTTGCATAATAACTGTTGATAAAATTGACTGGATTTCTAAATTTTACGAATTATATTATTGTTGATTTCTAAAAATAGAAGTCCCAATTAACTGTTGATTTCTGCAGTTATATTATGATTATTTTTTTTTTGGTTGTATAAGCTGATAGTTGGTTTGTCTTATATTATTTTGGACTTGGTTAACCTTATAAAAATAATTGTAAATAATATTTTTAAATTATTTTATTTATAGTTATTAAAAAATAAATTTTAAAAAAATTTATTTTAAGAATTTAATTAATATTTTTATTTATATAATATATTAAAATAAAAATGATATATTCACTTTAAACTTTAATATATATATATATATATATATATGTCCTTAATAATCATTTTATATTTTAAAAGTAACTGCTATCCAAATTTTACCAAATATGAACCGTGATCAACTTAAAATAACTGTCATTCGCTACTAATTATCAGTAACTGTTATCAGTTGATATGAATCGTTGAACAAAATAAAGTCTAAGAGACCCACATAAACTATGAGGCTAAATTATTAAAACAACCTCAAACTTTACGGGTAATTTTAATTGTACTATAAATCCAACTTTCTTCTCCCTCTAGTCACAATGACACTCTCTTTTCAAATTGTACCTAATTTAATAAATAAAATATTATTTTCATTGAATCTATATTCTCTTATATGGTTCAATTAAAAAAAAAAACACTCATTATTTAACAACATCATAGCTAATATTGATTAGGAATTTAAATTCATAAAAAATTAAGTAAAATAATGAATTTTTGTTAGGGTTAAATAATTCAGCTGCAAAAAGGCACCTCTTAACTGATCAAAGGAGTTCATAGGCGCTTCATCAACACTGTTAATCTAACCAACGGTAGTAGATCCATTGTCACACTCACCTTCATCCTTTGGTTTATTAAAATCCCAATCTCTTTTCTCTCTTCATATGATCATGGTTACTGAAATTAGATAGTCAAATTGAAGAAGGAAATTAAATGGTAAAGTATGTATTAAAATATATAAATCTAAAACCCCCGAAGGTGAGATGAGAAGAGATCATTTCTCCTTTAATCAAAAGTTTCGAGTTTGAATCATAGATATAAAATACCGTATGATTAAAATAAAAAACAAAATTATCAATATCTTCAATCAATTTAAGCATTTACAACAAGACAATTTGATTTAAAATTTGAACTTTTGATATGGTTGATGAGGATTGAGTCACTATCATTAGCAATCTAATATTGGCCAACTTTGATTCTGTGTCTAGACGCCCTTTTTGTTTTAAGCAATTCTCCCTTTAAAGACAGAAATTACAATAGAATGAAATTTTCTTTCCAAGGGTGTTTTCGTTGTCAATCCTTTTCATAGCTACAGTGGAAATGAACAGTACCCACTATTAATATTCAACCAGACCAATTATTATGAATACGTTCATATTCTTCCTTCGGTACATAAGTACAATAAGTCGTCTTGGAGTTTTCTTATGTCCATTGTTTTGAGAATATTAAAAAGTAATTATTTTCCATTTTTAATTTTATATAAAGGTTATTGGATAAGGAGTAAATATCCAATTTACCCTTATAAAACAACGTAAAATATCATTTATATCTTCATTCAAAATTGATAGATTTTAGAGATATTTAAAATTTGTATCTTTCTTCATTAAATAACCCTATACAAAATAATAAGTAGGTTATATTTCTCAATGCTAGCATTAATTATTTTATTTTTGTTTTTTTAATTATATATAGATGTGTGTACATCTAAAAAAAAAATTTCCAGCATTTTTAAACACTTCACCCATGCCCATATATATATTGCTGGCTCATGTATAGCTATCTGAAAATAAAAAATGACACAATGAGGGATAGATCTAAGGATCAATTGTGTATAGCCAATACAAACTTTATGTACTTGTGCCATCCAAGCTAAGAACTCTCATTAATTTATTTTGACCAAAATAGTTAATATATAGTGCATTTTATGTGTCTAAAATCTAAAAAAATACAATGTAAAAGACGGATGATACCATTATGTGTATATAAATCATTTAAAATATCTTAGTGTTGGATTACGCTACTAAATCATCTGTCTCTTTAACAAATTTTAGACACAAATCAATTACACTATTCCATTAATGGAGTTAGGTGGTCAATATGAGTTAAATTTGATAAATATAAATTTAAAAAAATATCTTAGATTTATATTATGTGCATTTTATGTGTCTAAAATCTAAAAAAATACAATGTAAAAGACGGATGATACCATTATGTGTATATAAATCATTTAAAATATCTTTGTGTTTGATTACGCTACTAAATCATCTGTCCCTTTAACAGATTTTAGACACAAATCAATTACACTATTCCATTAATGGAGTTAGGTGGTCAATACGAGTTAAATTTGATAAATATGCAAATATTAGTTAAGTTCGATAAATATGTATTCACTCAACTTGATCCACTCAAATAAATAATTTTGTTAAATTTGAAAATAAAAAAATGACACATAAAAGAATCAATTTTATGACCAATCTTTATCATCAAATCAGGCAACTTGTGCTTGTGTCATCTGAACTAAAAGTCTCCAACCATTTATTTTGAACAAAATAGCTAATATATAGCATGCTATGTGTATATTAATGAACCTTAATTGAAACTTAAAAAAATATAATGTAAAAGGCAGATGACACCATTATTTATATCTAAATCTTTTAAAATATTTTAACGTTGAATTATGCTGCTAAATCATTTGTTCCTTTAATAAATTTTAAATACAAATCAATTATACTCTTTCATTAATCGAGTTAGTTGTGGATACGAGTTAAGTTCGATAAATATGTATTTATGCATCTTGATCCACTCAAATTAATAATTTTGAATTAGGTCATCAATGCGAGTTAATTTGTTGTTCCAATCCAATGTGTAAGAGACTAGAATTTTACTTGTTCTGCAAGCTAACGTTATCTAAGTTACTGGAACACCAATCACAAGTTTGTCTACCAATAAAAAATACGAGTTAGGTTTGATAAATATGCAATCACCCAACTTAATCCACTCAAATCAACAATTTCGTTAAATTGAAAAATAAAAAAATAAAGTGAAAAATAAAAAGAAAATTACACAAGTAGGAATTAAACGTAAGACCAATCACTATAATGAGTTGCACTTATCACATTTAAGCTAAGCACCTCATCCATTTATTTTGACCAAAACAGATAATATATACTGCTTTCTGTGTATTAATAAATCCATTCAAGCATAAACGGGCTTGTATCTATTTTTAGATTCAACAAAATCACATGCAACTAGCACATGATGTTGATTTACTATGGGAAGCAATGTAATTGTCAATTATTGATTTTGGCAAAAATATTTAATACATTAATAATGAGTCATTATCACTAACTTTATTTCTTATAGAATGAGTAATCATGACTTGATTTTCCTCCAAAATTCATCAATTTTCTCTCCAATTTATCCCTCCAAAACCACTCAAAGTTATAAGTGTCTTTTTCTAGACAATAATCCAGAATCATTGTAAATCATTTAACACTACTCTTTAATTTTACCCTTATATATTAAACAAAATTAACTATTAATGATGTGAGATAAAAAATAATTTAATTAAATTAATGAATTTTTATTATAATAATCACCATGCAAAAATCTTAAAGATTTATATTTGTAAATGTGTCGAGTATTAATTTCCAAATTTATTAATAAGTATTACCTCTGTTCTATAATACTTATTACATTTGAGAAAATTGATCGTTCTAAAATACTTGTCACATTTGTGGTTTTAAAGAATAATAAATATTTTTCTTTTCATATTACCTTTTGTATATGACTAATAATTACTACTTCAATTTAATGATTTTTTTTTAAAAAATTAGTATTAAAGAAGGATAATATAGTCAATTTATCTAATAATCTGTTGTAATTTAGACAAATTTAATGATTTTTTTTTTTTAAAAAATGTGATATTTCAAATGTGAAAAATAATATGAAACAAAAAATAGTATCAATAATCTCAAATTATTGTCATTAGATCCAATGTTTGCGTAGCTTACATTATAGAAAATCAGAAGCAGAGATATGGTTTTTAATGTGATTGTATTGGCTGATTTAGCCATTCTTTTTATTCTATTAAAGTTCATATTTTCCCCTAAAAAAAAAAAAAGATAAATGTTTTAGAATAATGACTATTATTTATTTATTGGTTAAAACGGGAAATACAGAATGCATAGACATCAATTAGAAATAGCAATTTTGCGAAAGTTTACTAACAGATCATAATAATAACAATTAATTTTGATCATACTTAATTAGAATGTTAAGGAAAATATATATAGCACTCAACCACTTAATTAACGTTGACAATTTTCATTATTTGGGATTTTATGATTTTTCCTTCTGTTTCAAAATATAAGTCATTTTTTGTTTGCTATTTTATCCCAAAATATAAATGCTTTAGACATTCTACCGTATATTTTTTCAAAAATTAAAAAATTTCAATTGTTTTTTAATTGAACCCTTAAAGTATCATCTTTAGCCCCTTGGTGGGGAAGCATTTGCTTTATATTTTATTTATTAACTTATATATATATAATTTTTAAATCACCAATTAATTATGAAAATTATTATAAATTTTATTTTACATTAGCTAAATTTTCATTATGCACTGATAGATTTACAATAAGAATAACAGTGAAATAGTATAGTAACTATCCATTGATTTTTCTATTTTAATATATGTAATTAGATTAACTTTAATATTTCTTACTATATTTTTACCATTTATTTCCATTAAATTATTTTTTCATTAGCTACTCCTCACTGATTAGACCTTTTGAATAAGCAAGTATCAATATGTATTTTAATAATAAAGTTCAAGGACCTAATAGGCAATGATATAAATTCTAAGGTTTAATAGATAAATAAAAGGAGGATATGAAATTTTAAATTTTAGGTGACCCTTTCAAGAAAAAAAAAATTTTTAAAAAATAAAGGAAATGAAAGTGATGACATAAGGGGTGACGTCCCATAGATCTTTGAACTGATTATGACTCCGTTGTAAGCCTTATGCGTAAACTTGACCATACGCCTTCAAGATTATCTTTCTCATGTTTATGTAGTAGGGTTTTTGTCATACATATGAAATACTTTTTGCCTAATTTTTCATTTCACTCTTAACTTTTTAAATAGTTATAATTTCACTAAAAATCGATTTTTATACACCGGTCATTTTAAACTTACAAATTTAATTGCAATTTCATCCTAATTTGATTTTAAAATACAATTGCATTCTAAAAATGGATTACAACACTCTGAACTTATTAATTTATTACAATTGCATCTTAAAAATAAACTGATGTGGAAAAATAGACTTTATATCCAAATATTTAAATAATAAATAATCAAATCAAATCTAAGTATTCATATAATAAATAAATAAAATCTAAGTTAAAATTGAATTAATTTTAAGATGCAAAAATAATGAGTTGGGTATTAATTTAAACTAGGCTCTGATTATAATTAAGTTAATAAATTCAAAGTATTCAGAGTAATAATGAGTTTGATATTAATTTAAATTAGGGTCTAATTATAAGTAAGTTAATAAATTCAAAGTATTCAGAGTATAACTGTAAATTGCAATTATTTAAAAAATTTAGGATGAAATTGAAAGTTAGGCAATACTTTTCTTTCTTTGGCAAAGGGAAATTCTGCAAGCTGCTAATTTGGAGGGATCCATGAAAATGATTCATGAGATGACAGAAGGCAAAAAAAGATTAATCAGGAACAGATTTATGTCGTTTCGTATCAAAAATGACAATTGTTTCGTTCCAAATTGGATCGAGTCATTTGTCTCTAAGTATAAAGCCAGGATCTAAGGTCATATCATTCTAGAAGCCTGTAATTCAAGCTACACTTGAATACGTTGCTGCTGCTGCTGCAAAGTGATGGGTAGGACTGTAGCAGTGTGTGTAGATGGATATGGAACTTGGAAAGTTCAATTTTCATTTATTTAAAGGCCAAATACATCATTTAAACCATGAAGTTTGACAAAAATATATCGTGATATTTTTTGTATTATAAAATTAATGTTGTGACATATTTCATTTATTAGAATAATTTCACATATTCTTACATTAAAATACTAAATTTTAATTTTTTTTACTTTTATGTGCAAAATATTAATTTAATATGTGATTAATATAATTTTGAAACAATAATTTATATTTTTTAATTTTTTATAAATATTTAATAGGTATAATTTTATAAGTTGAAGTATTTAATATGTTAAAATAAAAATTAAAGGTGTCACGAAATTTTTTATGAAAAGTATAAGAATGAATTTATGTATTCAGACTTTATTCGAAAGTTTTGAAATTTGAGTTAATTTTATAACAACTAATATAAAGACAATTTTAACTATTTTGTAATTACAATAACATATTTCAAAATTATTTTAAAAAATAATATGCAGTTAATATATATATATATATATATATATATATATGGGTCCTACACATCCACCTCTTATTTCGAACACTACCTCTATAGCACTTCTCCCTCTATAATTTTTTCCCGCCTCACTCTCATCCTTCCTTCCCATCTATCCTATTCTTCTCCTTCTACCATATATCTCTCATACCTTTTCCTAGATAATATTATTATAATTGCTAAGTACTTATAACAGTAAAAATTTGTAATTATTAGAAATTGTATAGTAAATAAGTAGAAGTTGTAATCAAGTTTGGTCTCTATATTAAGTTGTTCAAATAATATTGGTAAGTGTTTTTTCTGGCCTTTCATCTATGTTTACTTAGTTCTTTCTATCTTATTCTTCATTTATTATTTATGTTTATTTAGTTGTTACTTTCTTTTACTGTTGCTATTTTTTTTTTACTTAGTAATTATCTATTTAATACTCAATTCTTACTAGTCCATTTTATTTATGCCCATTTAAGTTTATTTATTTTCTGTTATAACAGTTTGTTCATAAAACTGGTTCTTGCTCAATTCACATTATTAATTTTATTTGCTTACTGTTTTTAAATTATTTGGTTCTTTGATTAATATCTAGTTATCTTATCTTTTATTTTATTTTCATGTTACCTTCCCAATTATCTAGTCCTTTACTTTTATATTATTTATTTCTTTTTAGTTAATTTATTTTATTTATATTTTTTATTTTCTTTAATTAATTTATTTTCTCTTACCTTGCTCTTGTTGCTTTATTTATTTTTCTTTAATTGATTCTATCATTAATCTCTTTAATATTAAGGGAAAATAATTAATTTTTAGGTGAGATTTGACCAAACTAACTAAATCATTTCTGTAGTTTGACAATACTAATTAATGGTCCCCGAGGTTTACCTTGGTCAAACCACTTCGTCCTTCATTCATTTTCTCTAGATTTTTCCATTAAAATATTTAAAAAAGACTAAAATATCTTAACACATAAGAAGTGAAAATAATTAATTCATTCCTGAGGTTTGACCAAATTAACTAAGTCATCCTTATAGTTTAACAATATTAATTAATGATACTTGAAATTTACTTCCATCAAACCATTCCGTTATTCTATTTATTTTCTCCTATTTTTCTATTAAAATCTTAAAAAATCATTTCACTTAAGAAGAAAAAAACTAAACTAATCTAGGTTATTTGCTTTATAATGGAATGACAGTTAAATCTTAACAAATTTACAATTAGACTTCTACATAAAAGATGAAATTTTTTCCTCTAAAATATTCTTACTATTCTTATGGTCCTACCTTTGTTTCTTTAGAAAAAATTATAATCCCTATAAAATATTAAATTTAACTCGCATATCCTTGTATTTTGAAAAATATATTATATATCTCTAAATTTTGGTTCGATCTGACTATCCTATCCTTCTATCCAAATTTTTTTACTTTCTCACATTAAGTTAATGCTAAAAGGTTAGTCAAGGAGATAAATAAAGATAAGATTATAATTTTGTCTCTATAAATATAAAAATTAATTCAAATATCTTTGTATTTTGAAAAATTAATTGCCAGAGTGTTGTCGCAACTGCCGTGTATGGTTGTTGAAAAATTAAAATGCAACCAATCATACACCAAAAAACTTAAAATTTCATGGGGATTTAAGATATATAATTAATTAAAAATATCTTTGAGTCATTTAGCCATAATAGGCTTGATAACAACCTCACTAAATGTGGTTTTACTATTTCTGTCTAAAACCTCAATATATAGAAGGAAAATACTCAAAAGGTGATGTGTAATCGATTTTAATTCACATAAATTCCTTAAAATCGTGGGAAATAAAATATTTCATTAGAATATAAACCGTATTATTTTCGTTTTGCATTTCGTAGCTTTAAATAAATAAAAAAAATTAACGGTAGAAATGAGAAATGGAGGTCAAAGAGAAGACTTTCATGCCTATTGTCACTGAAATTTATTGAAGGTCGATCAAAAGTCGACCGGAAAAGTAGGCATAACCACTTTTTATATATTTTCACTAACAAGAAGAATGAAAGCATTATTCTAGGATATTTTTGCCTTTTTCTTACTACCATACACAGTAAGTATTGCGGCGATACTCCGACAATTAATTTTTTCAAGATACAAGGATACATTAGTTAATTTTGATATTTTATAGGGATAAAATTATAGTTTTATCTTTATCTCTTTCTTTTAAATAACCTTATTACGTGGAAAAGTTGAAAAATTGGACGGAAGGATAGGATAGTCTAAGGAAAGTAAAATTTAGGGATATGTAATGTTTTTTTTTTTTCAAAATACAAGGATATGTGAGTTAATTTTAATGTTTATAGGGATAAAATCATAATTTTCCCTTTCATTAGTTGTAGTTTATAATGGAATATATGTAATAATTTCTTCTCTTGAATATTTTATTTTTATTGAAATTAACTTGTTGTATATTTTTTCTTTTTTTCTTTTTTTGTAGGTGGCTCAAGACAATAAGTGACACATTGTGTTGATCAATTTTTTTTAGGTGAATATCAAATAATCAATTACCTTGACTCTTCATTTTCCCTCCATGACAAATGAAAATTCTAATCTAGGTTAGTTTAGTCTTTTTCTTTTTAAACGTCAGGTATTTAGTCTTTTTTTTTTCAAGATTTTAATGAAAAAAAGTAGAGAAAATGGGTGGAATGACCAAATAGTTTAATGGAAATAAATCTCAAGGATCATTAATGAATATTATTAAACTCCAAGAATGACTTAGTTTGGTCAAATCTCAAAGGAAGAATCGATTATTTTCCTCTCTTCTTAGTTAGTTAGTTTAATCTTTTTTAAAAGGTTTTTAACGGAAAAAAATCTAGAGAAAATTGACAGAAAGATCAAATTGTTTGACAGAAGTAAATCTCATAGACTATATATATATATATATATATATATATATATATATATTATAGATATGTTATGTATTTTTAATATCCATCTAGAGGAATGAAAATACATATTGATATACAGAGTTAATATATTATTTGCATTCATTTCGTATTTATGCTTCTAACATTCGTCATTATATAATTTAAAATATTGTCAAATGACAAATTGTATAGATAACTTACACTTAGATTTTCATAGAAGACCATCTTCTCTCCTTTTATATATTATATAGATATCTATGCAGGTTTTATTTACTCTCACTATCAAAAACTCCCTTTTACTTTCGGTTATCAATAATTTATTATTACTCATCGCTCGACTTATTCTTCTCCACCATTGATTTTAATTTGATAACAATGGTGATTGGACTTTCAAATTCTCTACATTTTACTTTGGGTTTTTGCATAAAATAGTATAATCTTGAAGACCAGTCATTCTTTTATAGGCTAAATCGTTAAAAATATTTCAAATTTTATAAATTATTTTAATTGTAACCTAAATTAAGTTTTCTCTCCTCATACTATGAACTTCAACTTTAGTTAAAATATTACCCTAATTTCAAATTGTATACAATTTTATAAGTATATTATTTTTATTGGACCTATACTCTATCTCATGGTTAGGTTAACAAAAAAACCCACTGTTCGACAATACTCTAATTAATATTGGTTAAGAATTTAAATTCATAAAAGGCCAAGTAAACAATAAATTTTAGTTAGTTATAAACATCAAATACTAGTTTAGGTTCTTGTTTTTCCATTTTTAAAGCATGAAATTTTGTTTATACTCAAATTAGATTTCTGATAAAAATATATTTTATTCATTATAATGTCATTTTATTATGATATTGTCAATATTATATGAATAAATAAAAATATTTTACTTTTAAGTTGAATCAATGGTAATGGGAAAAGGAGTGTGATTTGGAGAGAAAAGATAAATTCGGTCTTACAAAAATTATATTTCATTTATTAAGCTAGATACAATTTGAAATTAAGGTGCTATTGTAACTAAAGTTGAAGTTCAGAATATTAAAAAATGAACGTTAGATTTAGAGTATAATCAAAATTTCTGTAAAATTTGGGTTTTTTCAATGATTTAGCCCATTTTATATGTCTAATTTTGAACTTTCTCACTCACACTAGTTGGTTTTTTTCATTTATTAAAATCACAATATTTTATTTTTTTAATAAAAGAATCATTATTTATTATTTTTATTATTAGGTAATATTTCTTATTTTATAATTAAATTAAATTTGGTAATTATAATGAATGTTTTTTTCAATTTTCGAGCTACACATTTTTTTTCAAATTATATAGAAAAGAACATGAATATGGAAAAAACAAATCAAATTACATTAAATATTTTATTTAATTATAATTTTATTATATTTCTAGTTATTATATTTGATCGTTTCTTATTGAGAATTAAAATAACAACGACTATCATTTTTGGTAAATAATAAAAAATTATAAATTACATAACGAGTACCTAAAGTGAAAAGTAATACATTTAAAAAGTGTAAAAACTAAAATGAATGTTAATTAATATTTGTGATAATGTTTTATGAAGAAATTTATTTGATTATTTGATTCATTGTAAGGCTCGATGGCTCACGGGCTATAGAAAATAGGGTAGCCCATCCCTAAATTCATTAAATTAGTAAAATCGATTATGGTCTCAGAGGATTCAAATTCAAGACATCGCATCTCTTACATAAATAAAAAATTCAATAAAACTATATTTGATTCTCGCATATAATAATATTAGATCTTTTTTTAACTTTCAATTTTTAAATATAGTAATTATATTAAAGCAATTTAAAATAGTATTGGAGATACTCTTATCGTTTTATTTTAGGGTTGAAAATTTGTTTTTCATTAAAATGCATTTTTTTTTTCTTTTTGAGGGATTTTAAAGTATCAAAATTTGAAGACGACAATGCAAATGACTAAACCAGTAAAATAACATCTTCCCCTATTCGGACTTTATGGGCTGGGCCCATCTTTAAACAAAAACAACAACCGCAAGCCCATCCAAATGATTGGGTCTGCTCTATTTCGGTTAAGTAGAACCGTTTACAAAATTGGTATTGTCAAAAGCCTCAACATTTTATGGTTTTTGACTTTCAGCTTCACTGATTACCTCTCTGCAAACATTCCCCTATCTATTTTACTATATAATAATCATCTGTTTGGTTGACGGGAAAGTGAAGTGCGAAAAAAAAAAAAAAAAGAATAGCCAGTGTTGACAGTGTTGTGCTTCCACCACTCTTCTGTTGGTTCCTTCTGGAAAAAAAAAAAAAAAAAAAACTTGCATTTGCATTCTCGCCAGTTCAATTATGTGCTTCATTTTACTGAAAAAAAAAAAGAACCTGATTACAATGCTTGGTTTTCCTAAATTGGGAAAACGAAGAATAATTTTATGCTAAATTGATGGATTGACAAAAATATTTTTAATGGTTTTTAACTTTATTGGCGGTAAAAATAAATATAATTTAATTTGATTAGTTATATTGGTTTCTATTTAAATTTAAATTCTATTGTCTAAAAAATAAAATGAAAAATTATTAAAATAAAATAAGAAATCTTAAATAGTTGGTTTTCTATTTAAATTTAAATTTTATTAATTAAAAATGAAATAAAAAATATTTAACAGTATATAAAATAATTTTTCAAAATTTTAAAATTTGTTTCAATTTTTTTAAAGATTTTCTTTTTGTGAATATGAGAGGTGTAATGACTAAATATTTAACTTTTAGACTTTAATCAATATTCTTAGCTTTTAATAACTTTTAATGATTCATTTTGATGAGACATTATTTAAGCGTTACAAAATTTAAATGTTGTTCAGCTGAGACGTTGTTCAGGTCTTTATGTCTTTCTCATTATTTGTCTTCTTCACTTGGTCAAAATGTTGTTCGATAAAAACCGAATAAACTCTGAACAAATTTTTTGCTATCAAAAGTCTCCCCAAAAACGTGCCAAATCATTTATGTTCGGCTTTCGCTTGTCCTGACTCTCACCCTTTGCATGCTCAGATTCGCTTTTCTATAAACTAATAAGCTATTTATTTAAACTTTCACGTAAGCTCTAAGTGTCAGTTTATGATTAATTTGTGTCTTATCTTTAATGGATGTGACTTTTGAATTTATTGACACCTCTTGAAACAGCGTGTCTTTTGAACACTCACTAAAGAGCAACCTTTCAGCTTGCTGGTGTTTCAAACTTCGCTCCATCTTCTTCCATTCTTAGCTGTCTATAAATCAAAACTTCAAATCCCACCAATTTTGGATTTTTCTTGTGCTTTTCTCTACGAATTTTCCTGCAAAAGAGGTAATTACAAATTTCCACACAAAAATTTAATTTTTTTGTTTTCATTTCTTGTTTCTATTATCCTATGGCCACTCCTCCCTCCAACAAGGGGAGAGGCAAAGACATTGCCATAGAACCTTCTAACTCTTCTTCTTCAAGCTTTGAAACCACCAAAACGATGATTTCCCATTAAGCTGTATTCTAGCCCCTATGGAAGCTACTACAGAAGCTTTTGGAAGAGCTTGAGCTATTGGCATTACGATCGGGAGAAATGAGGCTTGTCGCATAAACAGTCTATCTCACCCTTCATAAAAAAAACTAAAGAAACTACAAAAAGGAAGAAATTGATTGCAAAGAAAGATAATAGAGTAGCACAACTATGTTCTCTGTTTGGTCCTGAAGATATGGAAAAACTTCAAATTAAGTATGTCATCCCTGCTGAGAATAGAAGAAAACATATGACGCTCTGAACAAGATTGTGGACACAGTTAATAATTTTCAAGAGCGAACTACTGTTGCATTACTAGCTCGATATTTGAATGACAATTTTGATTTTATCAGTGATATTCCCCTCATTGATCCAAATGAGAATGTAACTGCAAGCTCTGCTTTGCATCTTGATGAGCAAGGAGGATCTACCCATTTAGACGAGCAGACTTGATATTGTAATTTTTCCTTTGATTGTTTTGTATGTATGTACATTTTAAATAGAACTTTATTTGGCCTTTTTAGATTTTGAGTTCTCCAATTCTTTTTTATCCCGAGCTTGCCTAGGCTCGTGATATTTATTTTATTCAGATTTTTAGATCAATTCAGCCATTTAACTCTTTTATTTTATAGATAACGTAATTAATTATTTTTTATTTTTCTTCGAAAAAAGACAGGAAAAAACTTATTTGTTAGGATCATTCTACTCTGATAGCTCTCCCAAACCCTATTTACATCCATTTTCCTAAGATCCTAACACTTACATAAAAAAAAAAAATCTACTTTTTCTCTAATTCATCATGCATAATATTTTTGCATGTTCTGTGTGTTCCATGTTCATGGCAACTCTTTGCCATTTACATCTTTAATTCTATAGGCACTTAGCCCTATTCTTTGTTTAATTTCATACTATCCTTTCCAGTTCAGATCTAATTTGTTAATTTGTTAATCATTAAAATTGGTAGATGAGTCACCCTTATAATTAGCCATGAACAAATATAATAACACTTATATATATCTAACTCTTACTGTAGCTCCAACCTCTTACACCTTCAAAGGGGCATTAAGAGAACAAAAGACAATAATGAGCAACAATTAGTGTTGGTGATGGTCTTTTTTTTCAAAAAAAAAAAAAACTTGAAGTTGGCTTAGAACTAAAGAAAAGAGTTGGGATGTTATTGTTGAAATTTGATTTGAGCGAAAAGAAGAAAATTATATTAATGGCTATGCTTTTTAGGGATTTGAAAGAGGAAGAGAGGAGATGGGAAGGAGGTTTCTAGGGTACTGAGGTTAGCTGAGTAACTATCTGAAAAATGTAAAAAGAGTAGCAACTCAGGTAGTGGGACTTTCTTGGTTTTGCTTTGACTTAGCTTGCAAATTGTGGGTTAGTTGTTATACCTTCTTTAACTAATAAATGCATTTTTTAAGTCTTTATGTGGCATTTGAAGAATAAAGTTTAATAAATGATGTATCCATTATATCAATCAACCTTCTTTGAAAAAAATAAAAATAAAAAACATAAGTTTTCTTTAATTAATATTTTACTTCTATATTTACATATTTCTCGTTTATATGTTATATTCGCATTAATTATTCTCTAACTTGTAATTTAATTTTAGTATTGTCTAATTTCTCTTAATATGAGATAATGTTATTGATAGAATATTTATTTACCTGAATTATATAACAATATTATTTAATAAGCAAGGAGGTATTTATACTTTTATTCTCTATATCATGATAAAAGCGTAAGTAGCACCATCAAATGGAGGTCAATAAATTTCAAACCTAAGCGGTTTATAAACAATTCATCCGTTTGGATATATGCAGTTCTCTATTTCGGACTTAAGCGGTCTACAGACAGTCCACCCGTTCGAACATATGCAATTTTTCATTTCTCCGTCCTAAATGGACAGCTTCATGGCAGTCCAGTTTTTTTTCGTCCATAGTTCAGACACATACAATTCTTCAATTTGGACTTAAAGCAATCCATAAATAGTCTATTAATTCGGATATAAGTAATTCTCCAGTTTGAATGTAAGCAGTCAATGAACAATTTATTAATTTAGATATAAGTGGTCCTCAATAAATTCAGATTTAAGCGGTCTAATAATTTAAGTTTAAACAATTTAAATTTTAGTCATCCGTCAATTCAAATTTAAACATTTGTTGAATATAAATGAACAGCGCTTTTTACAGAGATTACTGTTAATATATAATAATAAAATATATTAAATAAAATAAATAGATCTATAAAATAATTATAATTAGAAAATAAATCAGGACTATAAATGCTTATGTGATAGAAACTATTCAAACTCCACTGTATATACCAAAAAATGCGGGCTAATAACACAATTCAACCCATCTCAAATTCAAGAGATTAACACTAACAATCATGTTAACGAGCTTCTAATCGTTTTAGGGATGGAGGCCGTAATTGTTAAAAATTAAGCTCATAATCAAATTAATAAAGTTAAAAGAATATGTTAAAATTAAAGGAAAATTAATTTTGAGGGCTTTTTTTATTTATTTATTTAGGCATTTCTAAACTAATAAGGGTTCTATTTTATAAGTCTATAAATTAACAGCTGAGTCCGACGTCGGGCGCCCAGACCTCCAATCGTGTCCAGGCAAAAAGAGGAAAAAACAGAGAGTTAATTTTCATTTTTTCTATTTTTTCACTATAAATACTCACGTCTATGTAGAGTGATATAGCAGCAAAAGAAATGCTAGCAGCTATACTGTCTCCATCGTCGGCTTCCAGAATTTTCACCTCGACAACTTTTCTTAAACCCTCTACTGCATCTTCTCTTCTACGGACATTCTATCCTTCTCTCTCCGCTTCCAGCTTTCAAGTTCGTGCAATGGCTGACTCCGCTTCTGCTCCTTTCAAGAAAATCCAAATCCAGAGAGAAGATACCGTAAGTTTTTATTTTCTGTATGTTATTTTTCTTGTCTTTTATTTTTTGTTAGTGATTTTTGCGGAAGGGGTTGTTTGTTTTGGGAGGTTTTTGTTAAAAGGTTTGTGTTTTCAATCAACGTGGAAATTGGGTTTTCTTCTGATTTTCGGATGCTGATTAAAAGTGCAGAATTCTATTTTTTTTTTATCCCATTGTTTTGAAGGCGATTGATTGTGTAGTTTTAGTGATTTTGAACGAGAAATCTTTTGGATCATTCTAGTTTTGTGTAATTAATAAATTGACTGTTTGTGGGTAACCACTTGACCTTGCATTAGCCATACAATGAAAATATTAAAAGACAATAAATTATGGGAATTTGTAATTACACTGTATACATTAGCGGCAGTTTGGGTTTCTGATGGCATATAAAAAAGCACACACAAAAATAACTCAATCCTGGTTGAATACTGGATGGAACTAAATTATCGATGGTGTGCTACTTTCTTTTCGTTTTCTTGAATCTTTTTTTATTAGACATTTGATGCATATGTGGTGGGCAAAGAAGATGCACCTGGGATTGTAGTGCTTCAAGAATGGTGGGGTGTTGATTTTGAGATCAAGAACCATGCTGTAAAAATCTCCCAGTTGGAGCCTGGATATAAGGCGCTTATCCCTGAGTAAGCGGTTGAGAATCAATTATTTTGTATCTTACTTCAATGACAACATATTGTTTTCGAGATATGTTTGTCGCATCTTAACGTCAAATATTTTTAACTCTTGTGTTTCAGTTTGTACCGGGGAAAGGTAGGCTTGGATGTTGCTGAAGCGCAACATTTGATGGAAGGTCTTGACTGGCAAGGTGCTATTAAGGATATACGTGCTTCAGTTAACTGGCTCAAGGCTAACGGTTCAAAGAAGGTTCAGCACATCTGGTTCTTGCTGTTAGAATCATGGATTCTGGAAAGCTTTTATGTCAATTGCCTGATCATGCTCATTAGTACCTACTGTTCTGTTTTGTCCTATTCCTATGCTATGCCCAACATATAATTCCATGTAGTGGTTTTTAAGAACATTTAGCGGACATAATCTTTAATTTATTAATTTTAAGTTTGAACACTAGCGTGACATTCAAATTTATGGGAGCAATCTTGAACTTCATGCAACCTTAATTGTCCATAGATCCCAGATGCCCCCATTTATGTGTTTGTGTAAATGGGTTGTCTGACTGTTGAAGTGAATTGTGAAATGCTATTATGACTGAAGATGGAAACATGCTAGTTTATCTTCTTATTGATAATATATGTGACTGGATATTGCAGGCTTAAATCTTTCTTTAATTATTAAGGTATACCTTGAACAACACTTCATGATTGGATGGCTCCAAGCTTAGAATTGCTAGGACATCTTTTAGTGTTTAGATATTTTATAGGTCATTAGAGGATTAGAAAAGGAGGCTCATTTCCGTAGTAGGAGGGGAATAGGGAATGAGCTAGTGGCATTGTCTTTTTGAGCTATAATTTTGTTTTCTCCAATATCTTGTAGCAATGAGATTGTGTTTCTTCAAGTTGATGCTTCCTTAAAAATCCGATGTCAATTTTTGTTATTCTTTTCTTGAATCTTTCTACTTTACAATGCTGAACTTTTATAATGTTAATTGGTCTAGTGAGTTATTAGATTTTTTTGCTAAGTAATCTTTTGATTAACTCCAACAGGTAGGAGTAACTGGGTTTTGCATGGGAGGTGCTCTTTCCATCGCAAGTTCTGTTTTGGTCCCTGAGGTTGATGCCGTTGTTGCATTTTATGGTGTTCCTTCATCAGAGCTTGCAGACCCGGCCCAGGCTAAGGCACCTATTCAAGCTCATTTTGGAGAGTTTGATAATTTTGTTGGTTTTTCAGATGTTACGGTATGGCTATCTTTTCCTTTGTTCATTAATTTTTAACCTTTACTGGTTGGAATACTGCAATATATTTTATTTCCTTTTGGAATACATTATTTTTCAGCTTAAAGTACTTTAGAAAATGAGAGCTTCAGGATCTAGGTATTATAGTAATGGTGTAAACTTTAGTGCGTGAATGTGGACATTGCTTCTTGAGTGAATTTTTGCTTCTGATATTCATTCTTCAGGCTCAATTATAAGGAAATAGACTAAAACTGAAACCTTTTAGTAGTGAAAGCTTGCATGCAGACCCCTCTTAATTATGAACCACCATAAAATTGAATGTAAACTGATATGAGTCCTCTTCTGGTTGGTACAGCTGCATCATGTCTCTTCCAGTTTTTCTTGTTTTTCACTTTGTTCACTGAGTTCAGTTGGATCTCTGCATTAGCATGCCTTGCACCAAACCAACGCATTTAAGACTAGTTGCATGTTCCTATAGGAAGGGATTCCGTGATAAGGGAATATAGGTGCAAAGTCGTTTTTTTTTTTTTTTTTTTTCCCTTCCTCTTTTTCCCGTTCTCAGTTTGAAACGATAAAATTCAAGAGTAATGTCCATACATGATATCAGTATCAGCAACTGATTTTCAATTTCAGTTACATCTGAAAGCCCTAGCTTTATCTATCTTCCTTTATTTTTCCAATTTTATAGTGCCACCTAAAAATGATGGACAGTCATGTAATGTACTTGATTAGTATTAAGTTCTGGGCTTATAAACAGTCTTTATTGTGTTTGATATAACCAACAAGGACCGCGATTGTCATCTTGATTGAATGTCTGTATGTTCATTCCCTGTTAGATAACGATGTTTATGCTTGAGTCAAGGAAAATCTCATTGGAGTGTTACTTCATTTTAAACGATTTGGGTATTTTTATGTCTTAGATAATTGGAAAATGGAGTATTAACAAAACTAATTAATGTTCAGAAGCAATTTGAAACATTGACTGAGGGCAAGTTCGGTATTGTCATTGTCAATAGCTGAATTTAGATAAAACAAATTAGGAAGAATTCTCATTGCCTAATGAATAATGCATTTTTCTAACATTGCTTTTTTGGGCTTATAATTAATTTTGGGAAAAGTTTCAAGTATGAGTTTTTTCCAAAATCAGCTTTGGATAAATAGAAAACTGTATTGCAAAAAGCTATATGCGGTTGGACCAACAAGATTATTCGTAATTTTTGCCCAAAATATGCTGTTAACAATAGCATTACCAAACTGGCTCTAAACAAAGTCGCCTTGCATCCCTGTCCTTTTTCTTTTTCTTCTTTCGTTGAAGTCTTTCATCCTTGTATTGCCTGGGAGACAGCAAAGGTATTTGTATACCCATTGCATGTATCTATACTGGTTTATATATGTCTAATATTGATAAGTTAGACATATAAGTAGTGTGCATACATCTATACTGGTTATTGCCATGAAGAAAGAAATAATAAATTTACTAATGCTGTAACTGAATTTTAATTTTTCAGGCTGCCAAGGCTTTGGAGGAAAAGCTGAAAGCATCTGGAATTCCTTATGAGGTACACATTTATCCGGGCAGCGCACATGCTTTCGTGAACAGATCTGAAGAAGGTATTAAGAGGAGGAAGGACATGGGAATGCCCGATGACAATGAAGCTGCTGCTCAGCTAGCATGGTCTCGTTTCAGCTCATGGATGGGTCGCTATTTATCTGCATAAATAATTGGTCAGTATGGTTTATAAATTTTACTGAATTATAAGACTCAATAATAATTCGACATTTTTTATATAAATATGCTAAAAGATTTTAAAAAATTTCTGCAGGCATATGCCATTGAGTGCTGGCATTGAATATCACCTTGGTTGGAAGGCCCAAGTATTTTACCCGTTTGTTTCAATGTGAACTCTGAGGACTTGTGATATATATGAAATGAGTTAGTTTGGTTGTAATAGTCGAGCCAGTGTTGGCTTGCATTGTCATTTGATATGGACTGAATAATTTCTGGATGTATATTTGCTAAAAACTGCTAAATGCTAGAATGGTTTGTCACCATTTGCCGTGCATGATTCTGAGAGTAAAGACCGTGTGTTCTTATGCAAGGTTTGATAATGGGTAATGCTGGTGGGCATAAATTAAGTATATTTGAAGCCCAATAACACAGAAACATGAAGTGAAAGAACAATGTGGCAAAAAATGCATCATTAGGAACCAGAATATATTTAGACTATAAAGATTTATAGCTATCATAGTTTTTTTATGCACTTGTAAAGGATATTCAAGCTTGTTTTTAAAGATACCTACGGCGAAAGGTGTTTATAGTTAAAACATTATGAAACGCATGTTAGTGTTGCAAGGAATAGTCATTCGCTAGATAGGTTAGGTGTATTGAAGAGCTATTGAATTGGGATTATTGATAGAGTTTGATAAGTTTTTCCTGAATTTTTTAATAAAATTAAATTATTTGTGCTGATGAAAAAAAAAAAGAAAGTAGTGTTGGAAGGAATAGTTTAAGTTTTGCAAAAGGGGTTTACGACATCCAACTCTTTTATAAAATTAGACAGTCAAAAAATGTATCTGAAAATTAGATTTTACACATGAAGAAATTTTGCACTAAAAAGAAAATGCTTAATGCTTAATATTATTATTAGTTTAGAGAGAGATACACTGTTAGCGAAATTCGTAGCTTGAGGGATATAATAAGTCATTTTGCAAAATTCGGATGTCATAAGATTTGTGGATTTGGCAAAAAGGAAAAGTGATGTCATCTTTTTTAATATATATAAAAGTAAATTATTATTTCGTTTCGCACTCAAACAAACTCCTATTTTTAAGTTATCAGATATACTATTTTATTATTTTAAAATTAAATTAGGGTCTTAATTAGTGTACTTGAGTCATTTTGTATATAGGTAGGACAATCTTCGCAAATTTTAAATATTAATTTATTAAAAAAAACATTTAAGGGGTCTTTTCTATGTCTTATGACTTATTTTCTATGGAGAAATTTCTCTTTTTCAAAAATAAAAAAATAAAAAATTGACCTTCGGTGAAGTTTCAAAATTTATTTGTTTAAACTTGTTTAATTTTTTAAAAAAGTAAAAAATAAATTTTTTTTTTCTCTCTCTCTCTTTTAGGAAAACTGTTGTTAAAACAAAAATTAAATTTTATTAAACCACTAACAGTGGTTTACTGAATTGTGTTTTCTGTTTTTAATTCTATATTTTTAATTTTTTTATTTTTATAAGATTTATCCTTATAAACTTATTATTATTATTATTATTTTCTATTTATATGATCTAATGTCATTTATTTATACAAAATACACAAATACAAATATATATATATATATATATATATATATATATATATTCAAATTCTCAATTTTTTTTCTATCTCTTCTCTATATTTAGCTAAAAATAATTATAAATTTAATAATAATAATAATATTTAAAATAAATGTAATTGGGAAAGGCATATTCACATTAAATAAATGTAGTCTTGTCCTTCAGTAGCATTGCTAAACTTTGTTATTTTGGTACTTAATACTTTTTTTTTTCCTTTTTTTGTGGTTTTTTAATTTTACCTTAAAAAAGAACTCTATAAAAGGAAAGGAAAGACAAGGCATTAAATCAAAATCAGAGTCGCAATCTAAGATTTAGACCAACCAATACAAACCTACCGCAAAAGGATTTAGCTTCTTATTTGGACCCCAAACATTCAATTGAAAGGTTCATAATTTGTCGTAAAGAGGTCACTTATTGACTCAACAAGCAAAAGCAAATAATATTTTTGGAAATTTACTTTTAAGTCTTTGATGGATAGCAAACTTGAAAAGGACAACAATTTAGAATCTTCTTTATATGTAAAATATGTCTTTTCCCTGAAATCTTCATGGTCAAGGTTTTCTGAAATTTCTCAGGTAACTTTAAATCCTCCATTTTCAATTCTACTCGTGTTCATATTCCAAGTTTGAAGAATACAATTGGCTAATGATGACCTTTCTTCCTATATTCTTGTTTGAATAATGTAACAGTGATGGTCTTTGAAAAATATCAACAAAACCCATAAAGAAGGGGACATTTTTGATTTGCTTGACAAAAAGAATCATGCCCTTTGATTTGAAATTGAGGGCTGTTTTTCCTTATTTTCTTTTCTCTTTCTCTCTCTCTTTTATATATATAAAAAAAAAGTGAATGGTGTCAAGTTAATATTTTTCACTCCTTATTGCAGATACGGATTAAACCCCAGAGTTCTTTCTATAAACATAATTTATATTGTCAATTAAATCATAACTCATAAATTGAAATTGAGTTATATTTAATAAATGAGAGTGAATGGTGTCATTATCATTCTAATTTAGCTTAAATTTGTAAGTTCAAAATGGTTTTGTTTTGAAGAATGTGAGTTCAAACTTCAAAGTTCTGTTTTTGCATATCCTATATTTTAAATTTTTATTTTAAAAAATAAATCAGAGTAAGTAGAATCCTTTTTTCTCTCTGCATGTTTAATGCAGCATTTCTGCTGTAATGTGTATATATATATATATTTTATAAAATAGAAAACCTAACTAATCCCTTGGACTGCATTCTAGCCTTTTAAGTTCAGTCCAAACTGAAAAATTCAAATAAAAATATCAATTTTTTGGAAACAAGAGTATAGTTTTCCTCTTGTTGCTAGAATACAAGAGTATAGTTCCCCACATGTTTGATGAGTTCCTTGAAATCATAGGCCAGTAGTTATATGTGAACTGGAACCTATGATGTGAAAGTAAATCTTATAACATCAAATGAGCCACTAAATTTCATTTTCTTACCCCCTTATTTGGAACAAATGAATTCCGTAAAATTTTACGAAATTTATTTAAAAATTCATATTTTAGTATATGGAATGAAAAAGAAAATATAGATTTTTTTAAACTGAAGAATTAAATTATGTGGTCGATCATTGTTTTTCTTTTTTGGTGGGAAAAATTCAGCTATTTGGAATAATATATATCGTTCACCTAATAATAAAGTATATAGTTTTAAATTTTTCTAGGATATATATAATACTCTTAATTTATCAATCAATTCATTTATTTACTTATCGGGATTGAAAATGGTTATCACAACTCTTTAAGAGTTTGGTGTGATAAAAAAAATAATCAACTTTGAGATTCTCTTTGTGTCAAAATATAAATCGTTTTAGGATAATTATTTTGTCTTAAAATATAAGTTATTAGTCATTGATCCGTGTTTCGCGTGCCATAATTTTCCATGTGTGAAAAATAATACAAAAATTATATGCAGGATTAAGGTAAAAAATATCTCTATGGTGTATTGAAAAATTTTGAGTTGACCTTATAGAGGTTACATCATATTATTATTGCATTGTTTGAAATTTAAAAAATAAACTTTGTAATTTTGATCATATGATAATCTGTCTTGGCATCAAAATTTACTAAAAAATACATGTTAAGATCAAGCTATAAAACACTTTTTGTTAAGTATAATAATTGACGAAAGAAACAGTGGATAAGAATAATAAAAATAAAAAAAGTTGTTTTCACCTTGTGCATAGGAACAACTCTTAGACATGTTATTGTCTACCACCTGAATTATATAACACTAAATGTAATCTAACAAAGTGATTCATTCAGCAATTGATAAATCATGACAAACTAATCATATATATTCAGCAAGAATTTCTCAATTATATAAAAAAACCTCAACTTAATATAATTTATTGCAAGAAATATTTTCTTTCTCTATATGAGTATTTTAAAACCATTATTTTTATTTTTTTACTTGAGCTTTTGAGGTTCTTATAATTAAATGTAGAAGTGAAAGAAATATAAATACACACTGAATAATTTTTAACCGACACTCAATGAAGAAAAACAAATAGCTTTTAAACCTGATATATAAAACTCCTATATTTTAATTTAATCTCACTAAAAGAAAGCTTTTCAATGTTCTAAAACCTTAAAAACTCATAAATATGAAAGACAATTTATTATTAAAAAATAAATTATGGGAGAGAAAAGTGGATAAAAAAAGGAAATGCTAAAAAAAATTCTTAAAAAAAAGTTAGATCAAATATTCAAATTTTATAAACTCTCTCTTTAGCAGAGTGCCACGTAAGTACAAATGAAAATTTTCAATATTATCCTTATTTATATTAAATACAATAAATACTTCCATAAATAACTATTGATTCTGAGATAAAAGATAATTTGATCAATCACCTTTAGTTTTATTGTATTACCTCTGCTCCATAATGTTTGTCGTATTTAAAAAAATAGATTATTCTAAAATATTTGTCACATTTGTGATTTTAATGACTAATGAATATTTTTCTCATGTTTATTTTTTGTATGACCAATAATTATTATTTCAATTTAATGGTTTGCTTAGAAAATTAGTATTAGATACAAGATAATATAGTCAATTTATCTAATAAAATATTGTAATTTAGATAAATTTAATGATTTTCACAAGAAATGTGATATACCAAATATAATAAAAAATATGGAAGAGAGAGAGTAATGTAAAAAAATTAATTATTTTTTAATTCTTATATAAAAATATAAAATATTTATATTTTGGAATAGAGACAATAGTTTATTTTATCATTAAACAAGATCGAAAATGCAAATTTATTAATAGCATTTCTTTCAACCCCTCTTTAATTATTATATTAATGAATCTTAGAGATCAGATCCAAATCTTCTTGGAAATTAGTGATGACAGATGTGGGTCGATAAATAAAAAAATCTGTGTGGTATTGCAAGCTATGGTTCTTTCTCATCTAACAATGAAGCACATATCGCTTTCTTTCTTTCTTAAGAAAAAAAAAAATCTGTATCTCTGCATTTGAATTGAGATTCTATTCAGGTAAGAAATTACATATTTCAAGCCAGATAAAAGACATCATAAATTATATTTCTTTATTGGTAAACAATAGCAATATTTTTCAAAATATAAAGATTTGATAATTAAAAATATGAAGTTAATAGTATAATGATGATGGCAAAACTATTTGAGCTCAAATGGTGCCATTAATTTATTTGACAAACCCCCATTAATTATTATTATTATTTTGAAAAAAGTTCAAGATCAAGAAGAGAATTAGAATTCTAATTAAACTACCTAATGCTATACTTTCAAATATATCAAGAAAACATCAATTAAATGTGATTTATATTAATATTTTAATAATTTTCATAAAGTACATAGTTTGAAATTCAAAGCGTCACTCCCTATTGAAAATTGCAATTACTATTTTTTATTTGTTAAATCCGTTATATAAACGCTGAGAAATGACTCCTAGTTTCGCCGTAGTCCATAGAATTCAAACATATGAATTTTTTATAAAATACTTCATTTGACTCAAAATATAAATCGTTTGAAGTTTTTTCATAAGAATTAAGAAAATAATTAATTCTCCCAAACTAATAGTAATTTGATCAAATTATCTTTTGCCTCAAAATTTAAAGTAACTCGTAAAATTAATTATTATATTTAAATAAAGGTAACATTGCAAAAATATCATTTATTACTTTTTAAAATCTTTAAACCGACTTATATTTTAAGGTAATATATTACCAAAAAGTAATTTGTATTTTGGGATAGAAGGAATATTAAATTTTATATTCCCTTTGAAACGAGGAGAGGGTTTCTTTGAATTTGAAGGGTGTCATTAAAGTTCTATAAGAGCTGTCAATAGATAAAATCAAAAGGCATACCCACTGTTTTTGTAGTAGGTGATAGCGTGCAGCACATCACTTAGCAACCTACCCTTCTACTAAAAATTAATTAGTTAATTAGGTATTTAATCTTATTTAATAAAGGTGATAAAATTTTTAACTGTTTAAATTATTGATCGAATTGTAGTCGAAGATTTACACCAATAAATCAAGATCTAAAATCTCAAATCAAATATCATATTTTTATTTAGCAATAAACCGTCACAAAAAATGCACTGTCCCCACAAAAAAGGGATAAAAAAAAATTTCAATTTAGTGACAAACCAACAATAATAAAAAAATTAAATAGATAGATCTGTTATAGAAAAAATAAATCTAAGTTTATGAAATAAAAAGAAATCGAAGAAGAGAGTAAAAAGCAAGAGGTTGGGGCTATTGCTAATAAACAACGGCAACCCTAAGTTAAAACTAAGGTTAGAAGATTAGAGAGAAAAGGAGAGCACTAAAACTAGGGTTAGAAGACCAAAGAGATTTGAATCTGTTGGACTTAGATTCATTATCATATTTAATTTTAGATATGTTATTATAAAAAAAAACCTAAATTTTTATTTTTATTTTTTTTAAATTTAGCATATATTTTTAATTTTTTCTTATATTGAATTTTTCATGATCAAGCTTTCGTCTTGAATCCAATTAAATGCAGTGAGTGATGCAATTTTGAAAAGCAAAGAAACTTATTTGGCGAACCTTGACATTGTTGATGGCACGAGTTGCTGATTAGAGTCTGTTAATTATAAAGCTAAATCAAATTCTTTCAAATTTGTTGTGATTTGGAAGGAGATTCTCTGAATAATATAATATTCCAATTTAGAGATTTGTAACAATCAACCAACAAAGAATGACAACATAGAAAAGTCAAGGTTCTAAGTTATATTTAAAATAGGGAGGCTTGTAAGTTATATTTTCCCACAAATCTAATTAGAAGAGTCTGAGTTCTTTGAAAAACGTAACTAAAATCGAATTTTTTTTAGAAAAATTTTATTTAGATTGGATTCACGTCCTGCTCATCGAGCAAACCAATGAGAATAAAATTTTTTTATTAAAATAAAAACATTTCTGACCATATACAAAAAAAAAAAGATAAAATCGAAATACTTTTTAAAAAAAGTACTTACTATTATTAGTTTGGTCTATAGCAAGTGACATTAAACTCAGTTTTGACGAGCATTTTACTTTACTAAATTCTCTAGGTTTGCCCCGCTTAAATTATCAAATTTGGTCTTTACTTGTTTTTTTTTTATATTTAATTTGCTTCAAATTAACTTGATTAGAAATGGGTTGAAGTTTATCATTTTCATACTAATAAATAAAAATAAAAATACATACTAAAAAATTTTATTTATTCCTCTAAATGTGAACTTATGGGTATGTATACACAATACTAGTATTAAATACTTGTGGATAGGTATTGCTTGACAATCAATTTCCAAGGACAACTTTGAGGAAAAACATGAGGGACAGGATTGTAGTTAGGCTGACAATGAATTATCAAATGGGCATAGGGAAAGATCCACTGTCCTCCACAAAGAAAAACCTACAATTAGTGCTTTTTTCATTTATAAATTCTAGGGTATACTCGAGCTGTCGGTCATCAAAGTGGATCTTCAAAGAAACACGTTTCAACTTTCACAAATTTGAATTGGATTATTTTTTTATTTATGCGAATCTTAATAAACTGAAATAATTAATATAAATTAGATCGTTTTTACCTTTAAATAATGTTCACGAATTTAATGATAATTTTCATTATGAAAATAATTCGAACTCAAAAATTATTTATTCATATATCTTCTGTAAAACATCGAAAGATTAATCAGACTCGAACTAATCGATAATTATTTATTATATTTATTTTTCTACTTGATTGACTCGTAAATAAATAATGCAACTATTTTCTTAAAGATAACCTTGACCTCTACTTAAGCTATTAGTGTTGTAAGAAATTAACTTATTTCACACTCTAAATCCAATTTTACATATAATCTTATTTTTAAAAATTATTAATAAAACGAGAAGTAAATGTACTTAGCCAATTGTTATATTAGATTTATTTATTTTGTTCAGTTATGCAGATAGGATTATTTCATGTTTGGTAGACTAAATAAATGATTTAAGTGTATATTTGTAATTAATTATACCAAATTTTACATAATCATTTCAAAGTATATATCTCTGGGTCAAAATTCATATTTCTAAACCAAGAGAAAGATCCATATATAGTTCTACACCAAGAAAAACGTACAATTAGTGCTTTTTTGAAATCAAATCACATTTTTCATGTATAAATTCTAAAGGTATACTTGATTTGTGGGTAATCAAAGTGAATATTCAAGGAACTGCGTTTGAACTTTGACAAAACTGGATTGGATTATTTCCATAGATAGTAAATCCGGTCTGATTCAACGGGTCAATCCCAAAAACTAATAATTAAAGATAAATGTATTTATTCAATTTTTATTATGTCTATGCATAGAGGATAAATAGATGACGTCCATATTTGCATGAACTTTGAATCTTGGCTTTACAGATAAAGTTCGGTCGAAGATCTTTCTTTTTTTTTTAGGTTTATGGAAATAAAATCACTGACGCTTAGGCGGAGGTATCCCAATATTTATATTGGTGAAGGTGGTGAGGTTGTACAACACGGAAGAAATAAAAATAACGTTGAAAGGATTAGATGTACACATGTTTGTAAACATGTCTGAAAGGCATCTTTTGTTTAAGGCAACACTCAAAGCAGTTGCTCATTTAATTTAGTATTTTTTTATTATCATGTCTTGATCTTTTTCAAACTCCCAACTTTAATTAATCAATAATCTCTGTATTCCTCAAATATTTTATTAAATTAGAATGTGTGAAATAGGGTTATTGAAAGAGTATTATTTATTGATTAAGGTATTTTGATGGTGAATTGGCATATCTTAATTAATGATTATAATTTTTTTTTTGGGTGTCTGAAAGCCTAATTCGGCTTAGGGCTTAGTCGCTGTTAAACCTCTTCGTCCTTCCTTGCAAATGCATTTAGTGAAAATTCAATTCGAAAGCTATTTCCATATGTTCAGCCTGCATTGCCAACCGAGCTATAATTCATAAGTAATCATTATAATAATTTTAAAGCAACTAAATAGTTTAATTAATTATATTTTTTCAACATTTCTTTTTTTTTTTATTCGAAAGTAAAAAAAAAAAAAACTGAAAATCCATTGGTAATCGAATTTTGAAACAACTGTTTTAATCCGACCGATTTGATTAAATTCTTGATTACAAACCGAAAATTACTAAACCCTAGATAGGGAGATTAATTGAATCACGTTTTAGTCGTGTTAATTTCCAAGCACTGAACACAGCAGCTGCCTTTTTACATGTTCGGTGATTTTGGACAATGTCAACATCAAGATGGGACCAACCTATCCAGCCCTTTTCACTCTTCCTCCACAATCTCAGTCTCATGTCTCATGGCCAAAATTATATGTCCAGCCTCTTTTATATGTTTTTTATCGAAATTAAAGAGATCAAACCAAGTTATTGGATTTCACCTTTTTTATGCTACTGAATAAAATAAATTCAGGGGAAAAAATTATACTAACTTTTAAATATAACGAATGTTAATTTTTAAAAATTATGTATCAATATATTAAGATCTAAATATTAAAATAGATTATCGTGCAAAGGGTTTGTTCAATCGGATTCAAATAGTTCTAATTATAAACATGCATGATCATTAGTTAATTTCAAAATTTAAAATTAATCACGTTACATTCGAAGAACTGATCGTAATACTGGGTCAAATTTGAATTTTGGTTAAAATTTTGACTTGATGGTTGGAAATTCAATTTTAAAATTTTAAAAATTTGAGAAAACTTAAATGGTTAATTATATAATAAATTCAATTTGATAGAGGTGAGTTGGACTCTAGTTTCTTAAGTTTTTTTTTAGGTTAATTAATAAAATTCTAATTAAAAAAAAAGCCAATTTTTGAAATCTTTGAGAATAAGTCATACAAATTTTTTAATATTTTTCAAACATTATGAAAAATAAAATTTAATTATTTGATTGATCAAAATATTAAAAATTTATTTTTTTCAAATTATTGAAAAAAAAAATATTTTCTTTATTTTGGGTTAGGCGGTGATCCATCTTCCATCATATAATCCACGTGACTCACGTCTAGAATAGAATACAAAGGAACTATTAGTCTCATCACTAGAAGAAGCTAGCTGGTGCCTGGTGGTGGCCAGGGACTATTTGGTTATATCTTAAATAAGACTTTAGAACAGGGAAGACTCTATCCCTCTTTTTGACTCACTTTTCAAATATTGCTGCGCCTCAGCTCCACTCTCTTTTTTATTAATTTATTTATTTTACACATTATTGTCGCATTTTACATGAGATAATTTTCAGAATTATATAAACTAACGAGGGTAGTTCGACTAGAAAAGACTCAAAGCATGTTCGATGGTTATTAATGAAAAATATTTTCACTAAAGTCATTATTTAGTATGATGTGATCAACCATATAATAAAATGAGAATTACATAACATGACTGATTATATCATTTGATTAATTTTTTTTTAAAAATATAATATAATTAAGATTATATGTGTAATATTCATTATTTAATTTAATATAATATTCATTACATAAAAAAAATATATATCGTTCATTATATTAAACACACGTAATACTAATTATATCAAATTATACTAATAAAAAATTTACTATTCAAGACTATTTAACACTACCACCTCATCACCACAACCACCACCACCCCTCCATCACTCCCACCAGCACCCTTGCTTCACCACCATCACCACCTCAACTACCACCACAACCATTCCACCAACCTCATTGCTTTCACTACCACCTCAATCACTATACCACAACCATCACTCTACCACCACCATTACCACATAATAAAAATTATATTTTACTGTTTAATATGCAATACATAAAAAAAATTATATTTTATTATAGAAATGAGAATAATTAAATAAAAAATCACTAAAAAGATAAAAAAAAATCTATAATTTTATATTGTAATTTAATTTATTCAATCAAAATATATGAAAAAAAAGTTAATTTATAATGAACTAATTAACTTTTATTTTGTTATATTACATATGAGAAAAAGTTAATTTATATGTTAATTAATTAATTAACATATGAAAAAACATATTTAATAGTGAGCATTCAGTTTGGTCAATTCGATTAATTTGACTAATTTAATTTAGTGAATAAATGTTCGGTTAAAAGTTCGACTAGAGAAAATTAAAATTTCAGTGATTGATTAAAAATTAATTTAATCAAATTAATTGACTCTCAAATCTACATTGTTTTGGTTAAGTAGATAATACAATTAAAAATTAAAAATTAAAAATATTTTAATTTTTGTTTTAATTAAGTAGCAAATAATAACTTTATTAGTTTTTATTTCGGTTAAAATTGGTTAATAATAAATTTCAATTAAATTCGATCAGTGAATTAAATTTTTATTTTCTTTAACTTTGATTCAATTAAGAATCAAAATTAATTTAGCCAAAATGGTTAGGTTAAGTTCGGCTAAAAAATTAATATGGTTAAATTTGATTAATTAAAAAAAAATTTTGATTAATTTATTTCAGTTAAAAAATTTATTCAAATTAACTGAATTAATTGGATGATCATCCTTGAATTATATTTTTTTTTATCTTTTTTATTTTTAATTTGAATAAATTTATAAATCTAAATGATTTTTAATAATTTAATATAATAAATAATTTTTAGTTCAGATATTTTTTATATTAATAATGACACGGTGGTAGTGATGGTAATTGTAGTAATGAAGTGGTGATGGTGGTGTGATTGGTTGTTGTGATAGTGGTGGTATTGGTATTTGAGTAGCGATGGTAGTGGTGAAGAAGTGACAGTAATGGCAATGTAATTGATAGAGGTAGTATTTTAATTATATTACATATATAAATAAATATAAAAATAAAATGATGATTATATTTTATAAAATTTATTAATTATATTATCAAATAAAATAATAAAATTTTAATTATATTATATTCCATTATATTTTTCATTGTGTTACATTTTTAATTACATTACATCCAACTGGACATAGTGTAAGAGGAGTTCTTATGCATGAATCTTGCCACAGCGCAGATAGAATTGAGGTTAGTCCGTTGTAGTAGATTCTGCTCTGATTAAGTTTCATAGGTATATTTTTCTATAGTAAAAAATAATAGAATTCAAAACCTTAATTTTTGGAATTCAGCATTTTCAAGGAAAATCCTATTTTAGTAAAGTACATCTCTAGAAAAGTAATTTTAAAAATATAGAATTAATATGTTGTACAGAAAATAAAAAAATTTAGGGAATTAGTGTTATTATATTTTTTGAATATCTGATTTTTTTTTATGTAAATTTAATTTTATGATGGAAGATTATTTTTTTTATGTACATACAAATAGAGGATCCATAAATAGAAATATAATTTTTATATCAAATATATATATTTTAATTTTAATTTTTCAACAAAATTTCAGTAACTAAATATTCTTTAGCTGACAGACCTAATTGATAATCCCTTAAATATTACAAGTAAAAAAGAAATTACATGATATTTTAGTTCCATTCCTAATTGATAGACAAAGAATCTATTCGGTATTTACCGAACGGTATTCTTACTAAATTAAGAGCCGAACAGTGAGAGTGACATCAAGACCCGAATAATCTAACACCCGAATAAAAATATACCCAAACATCATTATGACCGAATAAAAGTTTAAACCTTATAACGCTTAATAAATATTTGATTAAATGAAACTATTAAAAATCATTAAAGGCAAAAAATATTGTCTGACATTTATGATTAGATTTTACCTATAACAGTTACGATTGAAATTGTATTATATAAAGAGAATATAATAGGAAACAAAACATAAGATATTCTTTATTCTACATATTGAAAACATACTAAAAAATAACACTCATCACTGATGATTTAAAAATATATCTGTTAAGGAATAGTTAACTTATTTAGCCTTAATTTTGATTTAGATTTTATTGAGCTGAATGATTAAAAATCAACATTAAGAATTTATTTTTCAATGATTCAAAATTAATATATGGTGTCATTTTATAATTATTAGGATAAAATTATATGATAATTTTATCTTTTAATAATTTAAACTTGAAGGTTGGACTGAAATTATATCACTTTTTCATCTCTCTCTCTCTATATATATATATTGTAACACTTATATCTAATTGTTTTTACGAATTAAAAAAATGGATATTTAAATTACAAATTTATGCTGATCGATGACCATTGAGATCACACGCTAAAGTGTCCTAAAAAATAAAAAAAAGAAAAAAAGAAAAAAAGAAAGAGAGAGAAAAATTAAATAATATTAAACCCATTTAAAGAAGTCAAGAAACTCTGGGCAGATTACCACAAAAGCCAAGGGATTCGGTCCACAAGAGCCGACGGGGTCAACCCAATAAGTCGGTTCGAACCGGAGAGCTGTATTACGTGTCAAAAAAGTCAAAAAACCAGTATTCAGATCGTAGGCTCCATAACAGTGACGTCTGGCCCACAAAAATATATATTAATACATTTTCATTTTTATAAAGAAAATGTGGGCCTCATCTTATCGGAATTCGTTGACTGAGGCAACCCTTTTTCATAGAGCGGGAAGCGCCGGGCCAATCGGGGCGGTGAGTCTTTGGATGGAACGCGTCAATCTCCGGTTTGGTCCCACATTTTGACAAAACAAAATCAAACTATTTTCCTACACGTGGGCCCCACCGCTACATCTCTCTTCTCTCCTAGTTTCTACACTGACTATAGCCTCACGGCACTTCCAGAGAGAGAAGATCCAGAGGGAAGGCCCTTATCCTTCTTTTTATATTTCATTTATAATCACCGCACGTCATTTTGACCAATCAAATCAGGAAATTGGAATCTCCAAACAACAAATTTATTATTGAGTTCAAACTATTTTCATGTTGGACCCTCTTATTACTTTTCCTTCTTCAAATTCAACAAATATTGTCTTTGTTTCATTCAAAATTATTGATTTATTGATTTTAAATCACTAAAGTATTATTTATGTAATCACTTGTTAAGTAGTTTAATAATATTTTTATACGCAGTAAAAAAATTAATGTATTGACTGAGCCAAAATATTTTACACACTGCCATAGTTTCATTGTTTAATAAATTCAATTACAATCAAAATATTTAATATAAAAATTAAAATTAATTGCATAATCAACCAATAAATTTTTACCACGTCACAAGATAATTACATAACCATTTTTGTATATAAATTAGAGACAAAATATAATTTTATAAAATTACTTAATCAAACATATAAAAACTAGAAAAAAATGGTGTAAAATTGACTTATTCCATAAGAATGACTAAAAGAGCTAAAAGAATGTATAAACAAAACTGAAAAGAAATTGAAAAGAAAAGGTACAATAGGAGTACTAGTCCCTAAATTTTCTTACAGTACAATAGTCCTTATACAACCATATACTCCTTTCCTATTATATTATTATTTTTTATTTTATTATTTATTTGATAACACATAAGCCACACACCACCACTATTTACTACTAGTGTTCGGTCTTCTCTTCTTAGGTCTCATCCCCCCTTTTTATTGCCGAGTCCATTGCACCGTTTAAAGACTTAACACACCCTGACTTCTCTCTCTCTCTCTCTCTTCTTTTTCTTGATTTATGGCCAAAGGAAGAAGTGGACTCTTCATTGATTCAGATCTAATCACTTCTGGTTTCTTCATACACAACCCAACAGTGCTCAATTCTTTTCCTGATCAACAACTCTTCGATTCTAATAATAACACAAAACTTACTTTCATGGATTCTTCTACTGCAGCAACTGTTCCTGCTTCTTCTACAACTACTACTACGATTCAATTTCCTGTCAATCTTAACCATGATTCTAACGATGATCATCATCATCATAATCATCATGCTTCTTTACCGTCTGATGATAAACGGACGGTTATCGATGAAATGGACTTCTTTGCTGAGAAAGACGATATTAAACCGACGAACATCACTTCTCGTCATCCTAAAAGTCCTACCAGATTGGATTTTGACGTTAACGTAAGTTAATTACCAATTCGGTTTCTATTTTTTTTTTCAAATTTTAATTTTAAAATTTTTGATTTTTTTTTTTAATTTTTCTTTTTTGGTTTTTGGATGCAGACTGGTTTGAATCTTCACATTACTAATACTAGCAGTGATCAATCAATGGTAGACGATGGAATTTCATCAAATATGGATGAAAAAAGAAGTAAAAATGAGGTGATAAATTATTTTTCCTTTTTTTATATTTAAACACTGTCAATAATTCTTTTTTTTTTTTTTTTTAATTTTTATGGTGTATATATTGAATTTTTGCAGTTAGCAGTTTTACAAGCAGAGCTAGAGAGAACAAAAATGGAGAATCTAAGATTAAGAGACATGTTAAATCAGGTTACCAACAATTACAACGCGTTACAGATGCATTTAATTACAATAATGCAAAACCGAAAGGTTGAAGATAATAATGAAGATGGAGATGCCTTAGAAACAAAAGTTGGAGATAATAAACACGCCGGAAATGGAGCAAAGGTTGTTCCCAGACAGTTTATGGATCTCGGTTTGGCCGCTGCTGCAACTGGTGGCGGTGGCGGTGGCGGTGGTGGTGTTGGTGATACTGATGAGCTTTCTTTATCTTCATCGGAAGGAAGAAGTCGTGACCGGTCAAGGTCGCCAGGAAATAATGTAGAGAATAGAAGTAATGAAGATGGAATGGTGTTTGATCAAGAGAAAAAGGGTGTGGTCGGAACAGAAGAAAGTCCAGATCAAGGGTCTCAAGATTGGGGTTCTAATAAGGTCGGCAGATTTAATTCATCAAAAAATAACGTTGATCAAACTGAAGCTACAATCAGGAAGGCTCGTGTATCGGTCCGAGCTCGATCGGAAGCTCCTATGGTAACATTAATAATTGATTGTTTGATTGATTTGGGTTTGGATTTTAATTAATATTACTTGTTATTCAGTAATTCTTTTTGTTTGTTTCTTCTATTAGATAACTGATGGATGTCAATGGCGAAAGTATGGACAGAAGATGGCCAAAGGAAATCCATGTCCTCGAGCTTATTATCGGTGCACTATGGCTGCAGGTTGCCCAGTTAGAAAACAGGTATATTGAACTTCTTTTTTTTTTTCTTACTCTCTTACGGGAGACAATTTCCGTATCCAAAACTCAAACACAGAGACTTTTGATTTAAAGAGAAAGAGTCTCAATCGCCGCATCTGGACCAAAGTTGAAATTTTATTAATCTTAATATTTGGCATCGAACATGTGTAGGTACAAAGATGTGCAGAAGATCGAACAATCCTAATAACAACATATGAGGGGAACCACAACCATCCATTGCCACCAGCAGCAATGGCGATGGCATCAACAACATCTTCAGCAGCAAGAATGTTACTATCAGGATCAATGTCAAGTGCAGATGGACTAATGAACCCAAATTTCTTAACAAGAACTTTGTTACCGTGTTCATCTAGCATGGCAACCATATCAGCTTCAGCTCCATTTCCTACTGTTACATTAGACTTAACACAAAATCCAAACCCAAACCCTTTACAATTTCAAAGGCAACAAACTCAATTTCAAGTCCCATTCCCAAATCCCCAACAAAATTATCCCAATGCAGCTAACCCAGCAGCTTTGTTGCCTCAGATATTTGGACAAGCATTATACAACCAATCGAAATTTTCTGGGTTGCAAATGTCTCAAGATATGGAAGGTAATAACAGTAACAGTAATAATAAATTAGGACAACAATCATCTCCAGCAGCCATGCAGCAGCAGGGAAAAGGGCAGGGAAATTCATTGGCTGACACTGTAACTGCAGCAACTGCTGCCATAGCAGCTGATCCTAACTTCACTGCTGCTTTGGCAGCTGCAATTACATCAATAATTGGTGGTGCTCACCCAAACAATATCCCTAATAATACTAACACCAACCTCACAACCACCAGTAATACCAATTCCAATATAACAACTACTAGCAACAACAATAGCAATGGCAAAAATAAAATCAACAATTCAAGTTTTCAGGGGAATTAAGTAGAGATATTGTTGTTTTTTTTTTTTTTTTTTTTTTTTTTTTTTTTTTTTTTTTTGGGTTTGGGAGTTCGGAGGATATATTTTTTTATTTTTCGTTCTTTTCTTTTGGAATGAAGAAAGACTCATAATATATATATACAGGTTCATTGTATTCCTTTATTGGGGGACGGAGTGTAGGACAACAGTGATTAAGCATAGGTTTGTGATTCTTTTTTATTTGAATAATTTGTTAATTCCAGTTGTATGTGAATACAGAGTTAAAAGAAAATAAAATAAAAGTAGGAAAAATATTGAACAGAGAATTAAGCATATTATCATTTTGTATGGTTTCAATTTATATATATATATATACCATTTAATTTTATTATTTTAATATAACATTTTATTTTGATCTCTTTCTGTTATTTATATTTTGCTCAATAGGATTTTGGATAAAATAAATGATAAAAATCACAGTGTTGTATTATATTTAATTTTAGAATAAAAAAACATTATAATTAATTACATTCAATAACATGAATTTTTTGGGTAAATCTTTTAAATGTATCTTTTAGTTATATATGAATACTATTTTAGGAATCAATTTTAACTATTGTCTTGTTTTATATTTTAGTTAGTGACTATGGCATCTTGTAGATATGTAGTGAATGTTATCAATAAATGATTATGTATGTATTGGATATAGATTCTTAAACTTCAATACTTAAATATCCTTATTTCTTAACTCTTAAGAAATAGTATTATTTATGAGAAAAAATAATTTCAAATAGATAATTATTATTAACTTCAAACTGCTACTATCATACAAATTCTTACTTGTTAAATAATTTATATAAACTTCAAACATAACTAGTAGAGGTGGAGCTTGAGAAACCACTTTCTAGAGAAGAGCAAGTCACTTTGGATCCCTTTTAAGTATGAAAGCCTCCCAACTTTTTGTTACTCCTGTGGTTGCTGAGGGAATTCCTTTACTCGATATGCAAAAGTTGAAACAAACATAAGTTTGGAGAAGAGTTAATTTCAGTATGGGGATGAGTTGAAGGCTTCACCTTTTCGGAAAAACAATACATTTCCTATTAGGGATAAGGAGTTTAGTAAAGTGTCCAAGTAGTTGTTTTTCAAGCTAGTTAGTATTGAGAAGGTTCAAGCTCAAGCTGACAAGGCTTATCCTTAGCCTTCTGAGTGTGTGTCCCAAGCAGAATCTGAGACGAAATCAGGCCAGGGTCAACGACGATGGGCCAGCAGTGGGTTATGCTCTAGCTAAGTCGGATGAATGTGGAGATGTCTAAGAGGTTAGCCGCTAATGAGGTTAGATATGAAGTTCATAATTTGCTACTAAACCACCCAACTCACCTAACTCGACCTGTTGACCCTCTAACCCATACCTCCCCTCTGCTGCCCCAATCAGAGTCAAAGTGTCCCATCGACTGGTCTTTTTATGCTTGACCATCTTGACCTAACCACTTCAGTAGCCAATAATATAACTCAGTTGAATCTGTCTTCAAACCTAAAAGTCGACCCACATCCAGGTATAGCTCCCCCGCTAAATCCAGTACTTACCTCTGGTAATGCTGAGGTGGTAGATACTATTTTGGAGCTCTTTAAAATTCCCAATCTTTAGTTCCATGATTTTCACCTCAATACAACCGCCACTAAAATCTAAACAACCTACTCCAGATCCTTCACATTTTAATTTTTCACCTTCTGCCCCAGCAGCAATAAACACCCAAAATGATGTTCCACCCAAACACCTCAGTCGGCAGAAAACCTCTTAGAAGCAGCTTGCTAGGGAACAACTAAGTGCTTGTTGTGGTTCCTCTAGAAGTGTTAGCAGGGAGAAGAGGAAGGAGTATTTACGGGTGAGCAGATGAAAACCAAAAGCATCTTATATGGGATTTGTTAACAGGGTTAATGGATACTAATAAGCTTCCGTGGCTTTGTGGTGGTGATTTTAATGAGGTCCTGTTCCAATTTGAGAAAGAAGGCAAGAATCAAAAGAATCAAATAAGCCTTGACAGTTTCAAAATGGCATTGGATTATTGTCAGTTACAGGACTTGGTTTTGTCTGGGTACTGATTTAGATGGAGTAATAGGCAGTATGATCACAATAATATAAAAGAACGTCTCCGCCGTTTTGTAGCTATAAAGAATTGGATTTAGTTATGTCCATGGTTTTCAATTGAACACTTGGTCAGACAAGGTTCAGACCATTACCCTTTGCATCTTTCACGGTATTCTTTTAGAAGGAAGAATTGACAAAGAAGGCCCTTCCACTTTGAATCTATCTGGCTGCAGGAGCAGTCGTGTGGTGACACTATTAAGGAATCTTGGGATTCGAACTATCCATGAGGGCAGGCTGATACTGTGAAAGAGAAGATTCAAAGATGTGGGACAGTGTTAAAAATCTAGGAAGGTATATATTTCGGATCTATTAATAAGCAGTTCAAAACATACCAAGAGCTTCTCCATCGACTTCAACCTAGCAATCAAAGTTAGGAGTGTTTGCCATAGCAATAGGTTGTTCATGATCAAATAAATGAGCTTTTAAAGAGAGAGGAGCATATGTGGAGTTAGAGATCGAGAGTCCAATGGTTAATAAAAGGGGATCAAAATACTATGTTTTTTTCATTCCAAGGCAAATCAACAGCTGAAGCATAATACAATTTATAAAATTAAAGACGACGCGGGTTGCTTTTTTTAGGAGGAAAAGGATATCGATCGTGTCATGATGGATTATTATAAGAATTTATTCTCTACCTTATTCTCAATTGGTTTTGATCATATTCTTGACACTGTAGAGCCTATAGTCACATAAAAGAATGAATCTATAACTTTCCAAACCTTTCTCTCGTGAAGAAATTCAAGTCTCTCTCATCAAAAGCTCTAGAACCAGACGATAAGCCTCCTTTTTTCTTTTAAAATTTTTGGCATTTTATTGGCACTGAGGTAGAAGATATGATCTTGAACATATTGAATAATGGTGACTCTCCTGCTTTTTTAAATCATACTTTCATTACGCTTATCCATAAGTCTAATAATCCGAAACATACCGGTGATTTACGGCCTAATAGTTTGTGTATTATCATTTTTTTAATTAATTACTAAAACTATAGCTAATAGACTACAATATGTTCTTTCCCATATTATTCATCCTTCACAATCTACGTTTGTTTCAGGCTGTCTCATAACTAATAATGCTTTTATGGCTTTTGAGATTTTCCATTTCGTGAAAAATAAAATAGGGAAGAAAGGGTTTTTTGCACAGAAATTGGATATGAGCAAAGCTTTTTCGAAGAAAATAATGATGCAATTGGATTTTACTAGCCACTAGGTGGAGCTTGTTATACGATGTATCACCACAGCATCTTATTCTTTATTACTTAATGGAAAACCTAAAGAAGCCATTTTTCCCCAAAAGGAGCTTCAACAGGGGGATCCACAGTCTCCTTGTCTTTTTCTTATTTGTGCAAAGGTCTTCTCATGTCAACTTCATCGTGCAAAAAGGGATCGCCAACTGCATGCGTTTCCATTTGTAGAAGAGCTCCTCCTATTTCTTACCTTTTCTTTGCAGATGATAGCATCTTTTTTGGGAGGGTTACAAATACAAAAGTGGAGATTCTTCTTAAAATCCTAGCCGAGTATGATGAGTTTTCAGGGGAAGAAAATTAATCTTATCAAATCGGAGGTATTATTTAGCTGGAATGTGAATCTATAGGTGCAAGAGGCGTTGAGGTTGAAGTTGGGGTGAAAGGTGTATAGAATCATTATAAGCATCTGGGTTTGCCTTCTATTGTAGGGAGAAGGAAAAAAATAAACATTTAGTAACATAATGGACAGAGTTGCTAAAATACTAAAGAGTTGGAAGGAGAAAACTCTCACCCGCACAGGTAAAGAGATTTTCCTTAAATTTGTTATCCAGGCTATCCCAACTCATGCAATGAGTTATTTTGCTTTACCTGTGGATATTTGTTCTCAAATTGAAGCTTTAATGGCTAGATTTTGGTAGGGTCAGAATGTGGAGGAAAGGAAAATTCAGTGGGCAAAGTGGAGTAGTTTGTGTAGGTCTGAGCAGGCGGGTGTCTTGGTTTTAGAGATATACAAAGTTTTAATACGGCTATGTTAGCAAAACAATGTTGGCGATAATGTCAGGATGAAAATTCTATTCTTTATCAAATTTTGAAGGCTAAGTATTTTCCCAACTGTTCATTTCTGGAGGCCAATATCGGTCACCAAACCAGTTTCACGTGGAGAAGCATCATCCAAGCATGTTCAGCTCATTGTGCCAAGTTTTATTTCTTTTCGATGTCTTTTTGTTCGTAGAACGGGTACTAAGTTAGCCCATGAACTAGCTCAATATGCTCTCTCTTCAGGTAGTGAGATTGAGGATATTCCTCAACAATTTATGTCTATTTCAATGGATGAAAGATCCCCATTTTCTCCTTAATGAATTTCTCATTTTATTCTAAAAAAAAAAAAAAAGAAAACATAGCTACTATTTTATTAGTCTTTATATAAACCCATTAAATTATCATTATCATTTTAAATATTTTATGTGAATAGTTTGAGACTATTTCCTCATTTCATTTGCATATAAAAATTGTATTGCAAGTAAAATATATAATTAACCTTTGAATTTTAAGAAAAAGGCTTTATAGTACTCTAATTTTTGACATTGTTTTTATGACAATGTGAATTTCGCTTTTTATAATAACTAGTCTTTTTTTACGTGTATTATATGTTGACTATATTCATTATATTCTCATCTTTTATACTCTTTTAATTTTTTTTATATAATATTAAAGTATAAATTTTTGTTTAGATTAAAATAAATATAATTAGTTAATATATATTACATTTTGTCGTAATATTACTTCTTATGTACTTAATTTATTTTTTATATATAAAGTGATTTCAAAATAAAATTGAACTAAATCCTTAAACCTAATTTATAAATTCAAATTCTTAAAATCATGATAAGTGCCTAAAAAAAAAAATCAAATCATCACATAATTCTCAACTCCTACCCTCGACTCTAAATTAATATTTATAATGAAAAATTATTATTATTTTTTACTGCTAGGTATAAAAAAAATTGAGAAGATGATCTAAATTAATAATTATAATTATTTTAGCTATAGTGACATTATTATTTATCCAGTTCATTTGAGAAAGTAATATATGAATATAGACACAAATTATTTAAACCACGAAAGTAACACAAAATATAAATATATAGTTATATATTTTTTTCTAGTTTCACACACTTTGTTTTCTTTTAAGTCAAAGAAATTTAGGTTATAGGAGAAAAATATCAAAAAATTAAAAATACTTAATCATCAAGAGGCCATCTAGATTTCAATATTGACCGATTAATGAATTTATTTAAATATTTTGTTCTCCGTTATTTTAAGTTATAAATTTAAAATAAATAAATTAATTAATTAATTAATAAAAAATTACATTAAGAAATGTTGTATCCTCTCTAAATAAATCCTCAATATTTCATACAATCGCATATAATTTTTTTTTTTTGCTTTTTTATTTTCTCCTAGATAAAATATTATAAATATTTTCTATTTGAAAATTTATTTTTTAAAAAAATATTCAATCAAATCATACAAATATAAAGAGAAAATATATTAACAAATTTTTTTTTTCATTTTCTTTATTTCACTCCTAAATATAATATTTTCAATTATAATCAAAATAGAATCAAATATTTAGAAGTAAAATATAAAAATTATTAAATCTCTCATTCATTATTATATATTTATTTAAAATAAATTAATTAATTAAAAAAAAGATTACATAAAAGAAACATTCTATCATCTTCATAGAATTATGCAAAAAAAAAAATTTCTTTTTTATCTCTCTCCTAAATAAAATATTATGTATATTAAAATTTATTTTTTAAAAATATATCCAATCAAATTATATAAATATAAAGAAAAAAGAATATCAATAAAAAGAATATACTTTTTCTTTTTTATCTCAATTCTAAAAAAATATTTTCAATTATAATTAAAATTAAATTAAATATTTTAAAAATAAAATATAAAATTTTTTTAAATCTCTCATTATCATATATATTTATTATCTACAAATTTTTATTTTAAAAATAATATTTAAAAATTATATCTAATTAATTAATAAACTTTAATTTTCTAATTCACTAAGTTATTTTATGAATTTCATTATCCCCGATTCATACTATTATATATAATATATATTTCACACATCTTCACACTAAAAATAACATTATTAAAGTTTTTAATTTTTATATCAAAATATTGATTTGAATGAGATTAAATAATTTTTAAATAAAAATTTTACATTTTCCATTATTAAATTATTATTTAATCGATTTAATTCTACGAAGTGAGATAGGTGAAATGCTTTTTCAAAAGAAACATAGGGTGAGTTTACACACTGAGCCTTATATTACATTCATTATTATAATGAAATAAAAAATATTTCCATAATTAAATTTTATATGAAAAAAACTTACCAGTTATATGCAATGCAAATATCAAATTAACTTGTGATATGAAATAATCAATCAATAATTGAATTATTGAAATTACTAAATTAATACACAGTTTTTTAGGTTGGATTTGACGGAGCCATGTTTGTCGAATGTGAACGTATGGTTGTTGTCTGTCCCGATGGATGCAGCCAAAACCCATACATATATGCAGAGATAGGAACAAGGAGGGAAAGGGAAAGGGAAAGGGAAAGGGAAAGGGAAAGAGAATATGAGAGAATTTATTCTGCTGATTTTGGAGTTACGTACGCAAAATGGCGGTCAAGAAAGAAGTCAACAAAACCGTCTCACAGACGTAGTGGTTAAAAAGAAAGAAAGAGTTTTGAGATTGGTTTGACACGTAAAGAAAGAGAAAAAGAGAGGGGACCTTTGCTTCTATCATTTCATTTTTGTCCATTTCCCATTTTAGCCCTCCACTTGATGACAGTACTTTGTACACATATATTAATTCATTTTCAAACAAAATTTAAAACTACCTCTTAAATTTTGGTCAATTTCGTCTTGTTTGATGGGTGAAATTATGATGGAGTGAGAGAGAATAACTGCTCAGCGTTTTGTTCACGCTGCCTCTTTTATAATATTTATTATATTTGAAAAACAGTTTTTTTAAAATACATATTATTTTTATAATTTTAATGAGTAATAAATATTTTTATTATACTTATCTTATAACTAATAATTATTATTTTAATTTAATAATTTTCTAGAAGAATTAGTATTAAATTAAAAATAATATCGTAAATTTATTCAATAATTTATTATAATTTAGATAAATTTAATAATTTTTTAAAAAAAATATAAAATCAAGTACTATCTATATTTCATATTACGTGCCATATTTGAAATATTATACTTCTTAAAAAAATTATTAAATTTATCTAAATTATAATAAATTATTAGATAAATTGACTGTGTTACCCTTCATTTGATACTCATTTTCTAAAAAAAATTATTAAATTGAAGTAGTAATTATTAGTCATATATAAATGATAAATATGAAAAGAAAATATTTATTACTCATTGAAACCACAAATGTGATAAATATTTTAGGACAACTTATTTTCTCAAATGTGACAAATATTATGAAATAGGAATAGTATTATAAAACAGAAATAGAATTGTTTAAAAATTAATCATTAGGAAAAATAATAAATGTACTTGATATTTGTGCAATTATTTATATTTAATTTTAAACAATGATTTTTATTGTGAATCGTTTTGTCTGATTTGTATTTTTTACGTTTTGTAAAAAAATATGGAGCGGAAGATTTTGAATCTCAGTCCTTTTTATCACAAAATTTATAATTAATTTGGTGAATATTATTTAAAAGGGGACAACCATTTATATTGTGTAACTCACAATATTATATATTTCGATTCATCATATTTTTATACAGTGTTTTGAGAATCAGATCGGTCAATGAACCGATAAAAGTAGGGGTTCACTGAACCAGAAGGTTCAACCGGATTCAATACGGTTCAACCAGATTTTTATATATAATATTTTTAATTATATTTATTACATAAAATTGAAAGTATGAGATAAAAAAAATTTTGATATAAAATTTTTTTCAAATTTAGCTTTATATAAGAAAAAAATAGAAGAATAAGTATATAATTTTAAACAAAAAGAACAAAATATTACTAAATTTAATACTAAAAAATCAATTAATTATAATAAAATAAAATATTATTTTTCACATTTGTATTTAAAGTTAAAAATTTTAATTATTTGAATTAATATAATAGGGCCTTCGATTAGAAATAAAAAGAGCACAAAACTAAAAAAGTTATTGGGCCTAATATTTAAGAGGCCCAAATTAGAGACAAAAAAAATCCACATTTAAAACCAAACTGATTTTTTACTGGTTTTTACCGATTTCTTTTAGTTTTTTAACCCATCCGATTTCTTTTGCAACTCAGAGACCACTGTTCAGTTTCCGGTTAGACCGATCAAACTAGCTAATTTGGTCCGATTTTCAAAATGATGCTTTTATATATTAAAAAAAACTCATTAAAGAAATATTTCTAACCATCTATTTATTACATATTAAATGCAAAATACTCGTCCTCTTAATTTTCAAAAAATATTTTCTATATAAAAAAATTTGAATATTTTTTTTATTGGCAATTTTTTATTGATTTAAATATTTTTTTAATATTCTTTTTAACAATACTAATTTCTTTTGACTATTATAATTTTAAAATCAATTTAATCACTTTAAAGACTTAGCATTTTTATAGAGAAATAAACTAAGAGGTGTATTGAATTAAAATTGTGTTAGATTTAAAAAAAAATATTGAATTTGATGAAATTGAAATTTTTTTTAAGATTTTCATAAATTTCATTTGAATTTTACATAAAGTTTTATAAAATTAGTGCAATTTTTTTTATAAATTTTGATTGACTTTGATGAAATTACAATAATTTTTATATATCCAATCAAAATTAATTTCAAAACTTAATTGAACAAATTAAAAGATTTTAAAATTCAATTAAAAAATTGAAAAACAATGAGGGACCAAAAAATAAAATGCGTTATCTTTTCTAAAATCATTTCTTTCTTCATGAAAGCCTTATAGCTGCTGATAATAAAAGGTCTACAATGACCAGCATCACTGGCAGCCATCACATGCTCCTAGAACAATCGTGATATGGTCGGAAGGCCAAAGTTCTCTCATCTCTTTACTAAACAATGATTGTCTCATCGAAAAATCACAAATTTATATATATATATATATATATATATATACATATATGATTTAAAATAAAAAAAAAAAATTAGCAACCACCGCTAGTCAGGACCTCACCAGCTGTGGGAGCTTGCATAAGGAGGCAGCACATAGCGATACAGGCCCGATGCATGGCCCACTGCTTGCGTCTCATGGAGTACGGCGGTTTGGCCACAATAATAGCAGACTATATTCTTCAATTCTTCAATTCTTCAATTATTTAAAAGCTTTTTCAATTTTGTTATTTGATTAAATTATTATTTAATTGAAATCAACTCATAAAAGTTTTAAAAAAATAATCAAACTAATTTTGAAAAATTTACAGTGTCATTAATATTAATTTTTGTCAAAAATATCAAATTTTCGGTACGTGAATTAATATGAAACTAATTTAATAATTAAATAATTATTTTGCACCATTGGGTAGGGATGGTAGTGGTATGAATATTTTAGGCTATCATTTTTAATTCATTTAAAGAGGATGTGGGTAGTTAGAAATGGATTTGAAACGAATATGTATGATGAAATTACTACATATAATGGATATGGGCAGTAAAATTGCTATCTGTAATGGATACTGGTAGGGTGTGGATATAAATTTTTAGATATCTTCTAACCACTATATTAAACGAGTATAGTGGTGAATACATGCGGATACCCTATCCATTATTAGTAAAAAATATATTTTAGATAGTTGAAGATTAACGGGTACCCTACCTGTTTAAGAGTTATTTTAAATGAATTTTGAATAGTTACATACAATAAAATTTTAAATAGGTTCGAATAAAAGCGCTCAAATGGGTGTTTAAATGAGTTTAAAATGGATACGAGTAGTACAATTTTGAACAGATATCTATACATGCAGTTTAAAATTTGTGAATACCAATCCCACTTCCATCCTTATTAAAGGGTATTGGATCAAGACGTTATTAGATTTTAAAAGATTTTTGAAATCTTTAGATTGGAGGATGGATTCATAGATGACTCTTCTATTCATATCTAATACTCTAAGATCCAATGAAATCATTAATTTTATAAAATTCTTCAAAATCAGTAATTTTTCAAATATCATTAAATTTGTATGGACTTTTAAAAAGTCATAATTGAATATCATTAAATATCACAAAATTTAAATAGACTCTAAAAAATCTAGATTGAATACCAATAAAATTTTAAAATCTTTTAAAATCTAAGTGATTCTTAATACATCCCTCTAATTATAAGGCCCCTTGTGAACTTTTCCATATCTGTGACAAGTTGTCCCACTAAATCTGCCACTACTAAGAAAAGAACTGTACCCTGCTAAGCTACAAGTATGTATATCCTTTCTCTATCCAAATTTCTTCTTATCCTTCTTCCTACCAAGACTTTCCTCTCCCTTGGAACTGAGAGCCTAGAAGCTATGTACCCATAGCAAATGATCCGCTCATCCTTGCTACATTACAACTCCTCGATGGAGCTGCAATTTTGTTGCCTTTTTTGCTTGAAATCACCCCATGTGAATTGTATTTAGGCTCCATCTATCTGACTGAATCAGTTATAATACAAAAATCATGTTCTTCTGTTCAATTAAAATACTTCTTTCGTCTTAAAAAGCAATTATCATACTGACTTTATATAAAGTTTTAAAAAAATAATAATCATCAGTGTCACATCATTCAAAATATTTCTATTTTTCTAAAACTGTCCTCCCTTAAAACAAAATAGTTAATGCTAGAATTTAAAACTAATTATAAAGAGGCATAAAAGGAAAAGTAATATATGTAAAGTCAATTTGGACAAATATTTTGGAACATCTAAAATAAAACTATAGACAAACATTTCGAAATAGAGTAATATATATTGCCCTCATCTAATCCCAGAGCGTATCTACTTAATTCTGTAAATTTGGTGACACACTCATCAATAGAAAAATTTCCCAAGCCAATGACTCAAACTCTCTCATCCCGGTTCTCCTAGTTCCTTCTGGTACAAATCGGTTCATGAAGAGAATAGAAACTGTTGCAAGACATCCTGGTGATAGAAGGTTAAATATAGTCTTTGAACCAAATCTCAATTATATGAATGTCTCACAAATACAATAGTTTATCATCATCACAACCCAGCGAAACATTAAACTCTCTGATTCTGTTTTTCTAATCTCTGCAACACGGTTCAAGTTCAAGATTATAAGTTGGGCTTTTGCACTAGTCTTTTACTTAATAATGGATTTTGATCTTTGTTGAAACTGATCTTTATTAAGAAGATATTCACTTCCAAAAGCACAGAATATCACACTTCTTCTATAGGGAAACTGAGTTGAAAAGGAAATGAACACCTATAAATATAAGTCAAGTTTGTTTAAATTTATAATGTTTAATTGTGTATTCCATGAATTATGTGGTATATTATTCAAAACTTGTAAACTGAAATTTATATGTAGAAAGAATAAAAGAAAATAGCTTAGTTTCAAACTGCGTTCCATAATAACTTTTTGGATAGCTTTTAAAATTTTTACTGGATAAGACGCTATATTTTACTTAAAAAATTATTCGGTAAAAAAGAGTTTACGTTAACTTTTAGAAGATAGGGCAGTAGTTTGTAAAAAATTAACGCTAGTCAAATAGCTAATAACTAAATGCTCTTAAAACAGCTGACAACTATCAAAATATCTAATTTTTTCAAATAGTATGAAGTAAAAAAAAAAAAAGAGAGAATGAAAGTAAAAAATTCAACATCTATTTCTTTACATAACACTCTTCTTTGAACTTTTTTTTCTTTGTTTAAATATTTTTTTTCTATATCTAATCTAATATATACCTATATCTAAAATTTTAAATAATTAATAATTTGAAACTTTCAGATTTTAAAATTAAAATTTCAAAATAAATAATATATATATATACCTACGTATTAATCAATTTCAATGATTTATTTATAATAATTATCTATTTTTACATCTATATTTATTATTGTCTTTATAGATAGAAATTTTCTTTGTCATTTAAATTTATAATTCTACAAAAACAATTTAACTAATGCTTATTATCTAGGACTTTTTTTTAGAAAAGAAAATCAAATTAGAAATTTCATTAAGAGAAAATTGTATATAAATATAGGATGCATATCAATATGTTAATATTTTCTAAATTTTTATATAGGAAATTTAATAATACTCACTAAAAAAATAAAAAGGCACAATCTTGATTTAAAGTATCTAATCAAGTTGTCAAAGGATAATATTTATGTCATAAGGAATTGCTTGTTCTACTTGGTGACTATTTATAGCTAATGTTGGACAATAAGGCTTTTCTACAAATTCGATCTAGTCACCTTTAAACTTTTTCATTCTATTGGAAAGGAAATGTATTTTTTTTTTTGCACAACTGTCCAAATAATAAAATATTTTTAAATAAAATCACAATAATTGTGACACAAATGACTCAAAATTAAATCCGAGAGCAAAATTCTAAGATATGAGTAACAATAAACTTAGTATTTTGAGCAATAATAATTCAAATTTGTATCAAAAGATGCACATCTAAGGATTATTTGAAAAAAAAAACTAAAAAAAAAAAAAACAGAAAAGGTGACTATCAGTGAAAGCTCACAGTGGCTTCCCGTGGATGAAGAAAAGAGTTCGGTTTTGAAAGGGAAAGACCATTTTATTTTTTCTTTTTACTATTTTCATTCTGAAGTTTTAAGATTTATTTTTTTATAAATATTTATTTTTATATGTACAATAAAAAGTAACCTCTAATGCAATGTGTAATAATAAACTAATAAAGCAATCCATGCAACACGCAAATTTTCGCCTAGTTTCTAATAAGCAGGCTTAACCCTCAATTTCATCCCGAACTTTTTGAGTAATTGCAATTTCACTTTAAACCTTTGCACCTTAACCACTATAAACTTATCAATCTAGTTACAATTATACTCTAATTTGCTTTTAGGATGTAATTGCATTCTAAATGTGAATTACAATACTTAAACTTGTGGATTTATTATAATTGCATCTCAAAAATAAATTAAGGTTGAATTTTTTATCAAGATAATGTAAAAAAAAAAAAATCAATAACCAAGTATTTAAACAATAAGTAATAAAACTTTTATTCTATTTGAAAAGAGATATGCACTTCTTTTTACATAATTATCCAAATAACAAAATATTTTTAGATAAAGTCGCCATACTTGTGGCACATATAACTCAAAATTATATCTAAGAGCAAAATCCTAAGATATGAGAAAAAATGAACTCGGTATTTTGGGCAACAATAATTCAAATTTGTATTAAAAGATACAAATCTAAGGATTATTTAAAAAAAATTAATAAAAAATGCAAAGGGGGTGATTATCAGTGAAAGCTCACAGTGGGTGCCTGTGGATGAAGAAAAGAGTTAGGTTTTGGGATAGAGACCATTTTGTTTTTTCTTTTTACTATTTTCATTTCTGAAGTTTTAAGATTTATTTTTTTATAAATATTTATTTTTATATGTACAACAAAAAAAAGTAATCTATAATGTACAATAACAATCTAATAAAGCAATTCATGCAACATGCAAGTTTTCGCCTAGTTTTTAGTAAAGTAGACTTAATCTTCAATTTCACTCTGAATTTTTTGAGTAATTGCAACACTATAAACTTATCAACTTAATTGCAATTACACTATAACTTGCTTTTAGGGTGTAGTTGCATTCTAAAAGTGAATTGCAACAACTAAACTTATCGATTTATTACAATTACCTCTTAAAAATAAATTAAGGATGAAATTTTGATTAGAATAATGTGAAAAAAAAAAAAAAACTCTATAACCAAATATTTAAATAATAAATAATAAAATCATATCCAAGTATTCATATAATAAATAAATAAACATCAAGATTGAGTATTTAATTTTGAAATTGAACTAATTTTTAAGATGCAAAAATAATGAGTTAAATATTAATTCAAGTTAAAATTTAATTGCAACTAGGTTGATAAGTTCAAAATGTTCAAAGTATAAAGATCAATTTAAATTTAGAATGTCCAAAGCACAAAAGATCAATTTAGAATAAAATTGCAACTATTCAAAAAGTTCAGGGTGAAATTAAAATTTAGGCCAATAAAGCCTAAGGCCGTATTCAGCAAAGTAGGTATTTCAGTAACTGTTAGTTTTACATTAAACATTAAAGAAAATAAGAGGGAATAGTAACATTTCATAATTCACTGGCCCTAACACTAATATAAACACTGTAACCGAATACTATAAATAATAGAGATAATAAACTCTACAACTGAACACTAACAGCGCATCTGCGAATGGAAGCATCTCCAAACTGGCCACAATTTCGGAGTTGTGGCAGAAATTATGGAGTGAATATTGGAATTTTTCTATTCCATGTGTAAATGAACAGACATCCACTTCAAAGAAAAATGAACTTGAATTTGTGTGATAAGTGATATGGATATATATACATACAGGGAGAGAGAATGAGAGAGTATATATATATATATATATATATATATATAGAGTGACAGCAGGCAAGACCCATGACAGGGTTCTGTGACACAACTTATTTGAACTAAGATCACATATTAGTTTATTGAAGTATATAAGTTTCTTGTCTGCCACATATTAGCGAAGATGTTCTGACACCAAAATATACATATTATATATATATTACATAAAGAGTTTTACTAGGCTGCTTTCGCAAATCCAACTGTTAAGTTACCGTAGTCGAACACTGTGTGATAAGGGCCCATAAATACATCACCCAAGATCCTGCATCACATTACCAAAACTACAGTAAGATTACATCCTCATTTCATTGCCATTCAAAAACCATTCATTTACAAAATCTTCTATCCAATTTTATGTCTAACGAACTAAAAACTGTATATGTCAGATGGGACCTACAAAACCAATTTCTGTAATTCTCAGGCCCTACCAGTTTTGTCAGCACTTCTTATTTTTGTGCATCAGCAGCCAAAAATATGATAAAATTGGAAAGAGGATATAATTTAAGCAATAAATGGAAGAAAATTTTACCATAGAGGTCCACGAGGAGGGGGCAGATCAAAAGCAGTAAATCCACTAATGCATTGAGCTGAAACTCCCTCTCCTATTTTTAGAACATACTGCAGTTCCAAAATAAATAATAAACAACATACTTATCCATGACAAAATAGAAAAATGAGAAAGCATTAGAATGTGGATTTCATTTTGCGTCGGTTATTTGAATAGAAAATTTGATATCCCCACAAAAAGGTTTGGTTCAAAAGTCATGATTCAATTGTTCATTACTTCATTATGCAAGATCAAAACTCATTTTTTGAGCCACTGATGACTTCTGTTAATTGTGTTCCATACAGCTCACAGTCTTTCGAATTAAGGACTCTTAAGGACACATTTAACAGCAAAATAAATAAATAAGGAATTCATTGCTGGGAGTGCAAAAGTATTAAAATGTGTATTATTTTTCCATCAAGGAAATTATTGAAGGGAAAACAAGGAAAGAAAGGAAATCCCATTTTTCGTGCATTTAAATTTTTTAAGTTTTATCTATTAAATGTTTGCTTTTTGAACCATTATTAACGTATAATAAATTTTCGCATTTTCATTAAATAAAACCTCAAAAACCTTAAATTGGAAAATTTGTACGTTCATTCACAATTGAAGAGGAGGGAATATACAAAACACAGACAGTCCAAGGGCTTAAAAATAGGTTTTCCCTTGTACACCAAATATATGTCCATACGGCCATTCAAAGTATTAACATTAATGGCTGATGATAATTATGTAGAACTTAATATCGCCTGAATCAACTGTATTGTCCATGAATATAAGAAGACTACCACCCCATGCTTTGTTATTAAATGGGCAAGCACCTACTTTGAAGCTTGTGGCTGAAATAGTTGGGGAACTCCCCTCAAGTAAGATAAATCTCTAAACCCATCCTTGTACTTGAAAATGTGTCAATAATGGAAAGAAAGACCATCGATCGTAGGAAAAAGGTAAAAAAAAAAAAAAACTAAAATTTTTAGATTTTTTTTTTCCTTCTCTTTGACCTAACTCTTAAAACTTTAGGCCTGAAATTATTTTTAAGTCCACACTTTATATGTTCTTCTCTAGTTTCTCTTACATGTATATTTTTTTTAATATTTTGATATCAAAATTAGCTGTTCTTATATGAAAAATGTATGCATGGTGTGTTTCATAGAATACGAGATAGAATACTTTGTTTACTCTATTTTTATAAGGCAATGTACAGTTTTCAGCTTCAAGATGATGTTTTTATGGTTGTTTAAGTTATGTTTTTTAGTTAATTACTTAGCAACTTCACACACAGGCTCAGAAGTTTACATTCTTTTTCATAATTCCAAGTTTCTGGAGAAAAGAAATTGATCACAAAAAAGAATGAACCATCTCCCCTCTTAAATGAGTTCATGGTTCAGTTTGGTAAGTTGAGAGTAAATGTTCTAAGCCAAAACATTCAACTCATTTACTAAAATAAATAATTCAAATCATATCCTAAACAAGTTATGCTGTCCAAAACCAAGGTCATTTTACTTTGATTTACATATTTGTTTTTGGTTACTTTCTCACAATCAAATCAAACAATTGCTCTTTTGCAAATCCATGATAATGATATATGTATTGAATAGAAAATGCATGTGTGACAGTAGAGCCTGAGTATATAACTTTAATTCAGAATATCTCAATGAAGCAAAAAACATGGCCTTTTAATTTTGACTATCTGGATTTATTTGCAAACAAAACCATATACTCACAGCAGTGGCAAGGAACTCAAATAGCAATAACATTCAGATACAGGAGGTTTTCGAAGACCAAAATCATAAAACTCAATGCATTTAATTAAGTTTCAATTTAGTCCTATCCTACGCACACACTAATACACATAAAAAGCAAACATTAAGTCAATATATTTATGTCAATTCTTTGTTCAGTTAGGACATTATCCGGTTCTCACAGGTCCAGACAACATTTCAGTCAGTCATATTTAGGAGCCAAACGTACTCTAAGAGTGACAGAAGCATGTTTATTTTCCTCTGTTTGGATTAGGTTGAACTAATTTGATTTGATCCATTTTTCCCCTGCCAACCCCTTGGGTTGCCACGGGGGCCAACAATTATTTCATGTTCTAGGAGGGAGAATCGAGGTCTGTACATTTGCAACAGGAAGCAGATGATAAAAACTGAAAGCATGTCAATCTGTTCATGGAAAAGTTGGGAAGCCACAGCTTCTTCGTTTGAATAGTTTCTTTCTTCCCTTTTCAATTCAATTGAACTCATAAATAAAACTGTGGGCCCATGTTTTTAACCCTTGTGTAAAATTTAACAAAAAAAGTTATTTGGTAGCATTGCCACGTCAGCTTTTCCTCTTTTCTTTTGTTGAAAGTAAATCAAAGGTAGTTGTTGCTGCTACAAAAAATTCCTTGTCTTTTTTATCAGAAACAGTATGATAAGATACCTGTTCTGGTGTAAGCTCAAATGCTTTACCACCAATTGTGAACGAGATATTAGCCATGGAAGATAGATTGCTACAATCAACTGCTGATTCTCCATTTGGACTTGGCAATCGGTCACAAAGCTGCAATTGCAAGTGAGACCATTAGTTACTGCAAGACTACTTTTCCACAGAGAAATGTGAATTAAAAAGGCTAGCTTACCTGATTCACATAATTTAAGATTTGATCTTGTGTCTGATTTAGCCTCAAACGATTTTGTATCCATACCACCATCATCTCACAAGCAGTACACGCAGCATCTTGCAGACCATCAGATTGTCCATCCATGCTTGCATCCACCACAGTCTCAATGTTTGTACTGTAAAGATGGAGTTGATATATTTGTGGCACAATAGATGTAGCGGAGTTAACAAAACCAAGTGAAATACCAAACCTGAAAATACTAATAGCACAACTAGCTTGAAGCTCACCTAACACCTCGAGTCCCATCAAAAGTACAAAAACCAATTTGGGAGCAGATCTTTTGTGGCTGTGCCTGCTTTAGGAACGGGCAAGGAGGAAACTAAAAGTGAAAAAAGAAGCCAGTTTGTCCAAGGAATTTGAACATAAGTTTGGACAAGAAAACACAAATTTTACGGGTTTCATCAAGTCCATCCAAATGTATTACTCTAAGGGGAAGAGCAATTATGAACCATTAAAAATGAAAGAATCAGAAAACCTGCAACACTTGCCTGAGCTAACAGCAATTCCAGAATAACTTTCCCGTATTGCTCAACCATTGTTTTGCATTCTTGGCTTACAACACCGGAGGCTCCAATGGCATGATTAATTTGAGTAATCACAGTCTAAGGATGTGAAAGCATATAGAAATATCAATCAGAAAGCTACTACACTTCAATGAGAATATAGTTTCAAGATAAAAATGAAACTGATCCATGTCTATGTAAGAGATGGTACAATCTGCTATAGCAAAATGACAGTTTTTTTTTTCAATTGAAAGTTGATTATTCATAAAAGAATGGCAATGATTATCACTAGTATGGGACAATGTTAGACCTAACCATTGCCTAACAATTTCAAGTAGCTAGATTACCACATTGTTCAAAAAGAAAAAAATGAAATTTGATGGTAGGCATCAATTTTGGTAATATAATCAGAAAATGATCATCCAACACACTTCAGAAGATAAAGATCTTAACCATGCAATTTCTAGCTTTGTAGAACTTGTACAACGTATTTTAAACCAACGACACCAAAAAAACCAACAGGAGAAAAGCACTGTGTGCAATTATTCATTTTCTATCTACATCACATTGAAGGAACTAAAGACAGGTTAAAATTTATTCATATTTACAAAATTATTTCCAGTCATTCCAAGGTAGTCGAAAGCAAAAAGGTGCATTCAAGGAAATAAATCCTTTCATTATTAGTAAAGAGTTCTGCAATAGAGGGAGAGAGACATAGGGGAGGACAAAGCATAGAGAAACTGAAAAGAGAAAGAAAAAATAGAAGAAAGACAAATATTTAACTTTAATTGACCAGTACACCCCATCTTTTGAAGTGAAGGAGCCGTAGTTTGAAATAAAAAGGACTTGAGAACCTTTTTCTAAATACGTGCAAACCTCAGGCACCTCTAGCCTCACCTAAGGCACTTGCTTTTAAACACAGTAAGCAAGCAACTCGCAAATCATGCCCTTCCCAGTTGGTCTGAAAACTCCAACATATTTCCTCACTAAGCTTTCATGCGTTATACTTAGTTGTGAAATGGCCAAATCCTAAGATACAAATACAATTTTATCCATGTGCATGTTTGGCATTATACAGCTCAACCAAGTACGAGTCTCAGAGAAATGTTCAACAGAAAGTGCAGCCTAAATGAAATACCGTTGGGCCTGCCAGCAAGGAAGTTCCAGAATCAGCAATTGCCTTGCAGCCCCTTGCACAAAATCCTGAAAAGCAGTACATATACCAAACATACCTTTCAATACATAAGAAGCAAAAAGGCAGAATCTGTAAAGAGAAGGGAGCATCTCAGATGCTGATGATTATGATGATCAGAATCATAATAGAAGTAACAAGAGTACACAATAAGTTATGCATGATTACCGGTTGTTTCGCCATCAATTAATACATCACCCATATCAAACTGTGAATCAGAAAAACTCATTACAAATAAATTTTAAAAGAGAGAGAGAGAAAGAGATGGATGGAGAAGTCAAGAATAGAATATGCAGGGTTGAAACAAACACGGATCTTGGGAAGCTAACCTGCCAATAACCTTTTTGAGTTACAGGAACATATGTGTGTTCACCCTTGTAGTGATTAGGATCAACCCCACCAAACACAATTTCTCCCCCTTCTTCTCCTTTGACATTGCGGTTTAGCCAAAAGGAAAAAACTTGTTCCTTAACAAGGCCTTGATTAACCATATTATACCTATTAGAATAGCATGATAATCAGTCAAGCAGAAACATCGAGATTGCAAATAACAGTGACCATAAATTTGAAATTTGAAATAGAGAAAGTTATCTATTTGCAGAAATATATCAATCATTTGATATGAACAAGAAGGAACAGTTATAATGTTATATTCAAACAACCAATCTTAGGATTTGGCAGCTGAAATGAAGTGACTTACCAAACAGGAACAGCATTCCCAACTGAGATTTCCTGGAAGCCAAGCCCAAGAATACCATCAAACTTGGCAGCCAAGAATGTGATGCCTGGCTCTTTTGTTGCCTCGATGAAATCCTAATGGCCAATAACATTATTAACGGAAACTCAAAATGTTTAAATGAAAATGCCAAAAACATGTCTCTTCTCAAAGTTACCTGACCCCTAACAAAAAGATCACTAACTTGGACATTGTCCTGGCTAAAGAAACCGACAATTGAACCAGTTCCATATCGGATAGCAGCAGATGTACCTGCATAGAAGAAGAAAAAAACTATGATAAATATCAATGATGAAAAAGTTTCTCCTTACTGTAAAATAAAAAAGGCTTTCTCTTAAAAACCATGAATTGGTTAATTAATAGACCTTTATTTTATGAAATAGACAGTATGAGTGTAAGTAACAGTGATTTTGAATTGCTTTAGAAGTTTCTCATGGTCCATTTTCTGGCAAGCATGGGTCATCGAATGCCTTAGCTATCAATCAACTGTTCTGAAATACTATTCATGTATTGAAAGGTAAAAGAAAAAAAAAAAGCTTTAGTCATAGCCAAAACAAGTGATGCATGCCTTCATGCACTAAAATATACCGCATACAAAAAATGACCATATGGATAATTTATATTTATATGTTTCCTGGAAGCCAGAATGAAACACATGCCACACCAACGTACATCAGTATTTATAGAACTGGTGTTTGCTTTCAAAATGAAGTACATATATCATCCCAATCAAAAGAATATGCCAAGATTAAATGAATTACCAAAATGTAGAGAAAAGATATTTTCATATTAAGTTAATTTCAATTTCCCCAGTTATAAATGGAGTAAAAGGCTTTTTATACGGCAATGTTACATAAAATTCTATAGACTAAGAGGGTCATTCATTGGAATACATCCAAATTGTACCCTAACTGAACCAAAAGAAAAAAAAAAAAAAGGAAATTAAGAAGAGGATGGGAGGGGGGAATCCTGTCACGATCTCATTCAAAAGTATACTTAACCAGGAAAAGGATCATACCGTTCTTCTCATAGGTACTTGATTCACTGGACTTATACCTGGAATGGAAGTAGCAAGCAAGCTGCACCAAAATGAAAAAACCATCTATACACTTTTTACAAATGAATTTCAACAATAAAGAAATAAATAACATTGAGCAATAACATGATAGAAATTTTAAATAATGAGAAAGGAACGAAGGGACCCACCGAGAAATAACATTTTGAAGAGGGTACCCAGAGATTAGAACTTCCTGTGTCAAATATCACAGTGAAAGTCTGGGAAGGTGTACCAATACCAATTTCACCAAAATACTGAGCATCTAAGTAGTTTTTCAGTGTAACAAATGCAGCATCCCCAGAGTCCCTGAGATCATTACGAAAATGGTACTTTTTGGTTGCTGTTCTCATTGATTCCCCTTCTTTGGAGTCAATGGTTCCAGCAGGACGATTGACCTGATCCATTTTCCGCTTTTTTAATCCAATTCTGATTAATCCATCATTGTGTACAGAAAGAACCACAGGAACTAAAAGTAGAAGAGTGATCAAAAGAGCATTGCATTTTGTTCCCATGTTGAAACCTGCAAAAATACCATGATTGCACTACAGATTATTCCAGGAAACAAACTTGAACCAATAAAATACCCACTGTTTGAACAGTGAAAAAAACACTGGGGTAACTTCACATTTAATTTCATTATACAATAATCCTCAGGAGTAAAATCTTTAATTGATTCAGCATGTAACCATCCCATGAAACAAAATATATGCTCTTTTCATTTTGCTCAAACAGGATTATTGATGCTAAAAATTTCAATTGAAACAATAAACCACTAAAAAAGTAAAAACTAAATTGAATTTCAGAAAAAAAAATATTTCTGTCAACATCAATTGGGGACAACATAGAATAATACAACTAGAAAACTTACTTTAAAGTGGAAAAAGTTAACATAAGCTTAATAATACAACTAAAGCAATAACTTGCAGAGATTTATGCAGAAAAGCAAGTAAGTTATCTTGGCATATGTTAGCATAAGCTTTAGTAGGTAATTGAAAATGTCAATATAATCATAAATGTATTACAATGAATAAATAAAAATCCGTTAATTTTCTTATGTTTTCTCAGCAACCAAGTAAAAACTACAAAGCATAATCAATAAATAAATTCATAAAAAATTAATTAAGAAAGTGAAATACATGCAGCTTTACACCTAAAATTTTGAGTGTAAAACTAACAATAGTTATGAATCGCAAACCTGAGAGTTGATAGAGCACAGTAGTTGATAGAGAAAATTGAAATAACCAAGAAAAGAAACCTAAAAAGGTCCAAAAAAATGGACAGGGCAATGGAGACAAAGATTGGGTGCTTTTTTTATTGGGTATTGTGCATTATGCGGATTGAAGACCGTAGATTTTGTTTGGACGGTTTGCATCCAGCGGTTTCATAGTGATAGAAATTATAGCGGGACATCTCGGGTGATGTGGCGACTTTTTATTGGTGGAACATTTGGCGCATAGTGATGTGTTCAGTGGAGCTGACTGGTATTTCTAATAGCCGTTTGTTCAACCACCAGTCCACGCCATTGGTGTCGTGGATGCATGCATTGTATAAATGGCGTTTTTGCTTGAATTGTTTTGAGCCCCGTAATAAATTCATCCCGTACTTGCGTGAAAAATCCCGTGACATGCCCAACCTTTACTTTATCCTCTTAAAACTTCAATTTATAAAATTATATTAATTAAATTTTTAACTTACAAAAATTATTTTATTGATATTTAATTTTTTAAAATTAAATCAATTAAATATTTATTAAATAATTAAAAAATATAATAATCATTATTTTAAAGATTATGCTAAGCACACATTAAGTGAATATCATGCATATAAATATTAAAATCCAAAAAAATATTATTACTAGTATAGAGAGAAATATAATATTAGCAAAATTCAACTTTATGGGCATGGTATCTCACAGAGTTTAGTGTGCCGCTGAATTTTTTTAGTAAAGTACATGATATATATATATATATATATGTATTTGGCTATTCATTTTGGATTATGCGACAAAGTTATAAAGTGAAAATTTTGAATTGCTGAATATATAAATTGCCCATGAACTTTCGCAAAAAAAAACTGCGTGATCCCTTCACTTTTAAAATGATTTTGTGACCCTTGAAACTTTTCTTTTTATAATAACTCCACATGAAACTTTACTCTTTGTAACAATTACACAGCTTGCTACAATAAAAAATATACATTGTAATACACGCGTAATGACGTGAAAAATTGCATTTTAAATGACAGTTAATTTTGCCACATCGTATTTGTCCATCGCGTCTCTACCATTTACCTATCCATCTTGTCACACCCTACCTTACTATAAAATTTGACATGTCGCTCGTAATATAGTTAATAACTACTAAATGGTTATAAATATCGGATCGCATAATAAAATTAAGAAAATAATTGCAGTAGGAGAATAATAAAATACGACACACAGAAATTTACATGGTTCATCTTTAACTGTTTTAGGACTATATCCACGGGACAAACTCCGAATAAATCGTACACTATTCAAAAATAATAGGCTTACAGAGAGATTAAAACAAATGGGATGAAAATAGTGTCACTCACAATGTTTTCTAAAACATCTAAAAATAATTTTCTCACTATTTTATCACTCCACCATTTTAGGAAAACATTTCCTAAAAACTGCTCTCTCTATTTTTCTTTTCGAGTTTTTATACCTCACTAAATGTTTTGCACTCTCAAACACACACATGTATTTATAGGGCATGACAAAAATTTTAGTCAAGCAGTTTGGTGAGACAGCTCATCAAGCAAAGAAGAAAAAAAAAACGAAAGAAAAAAAATGTAGGTGGTGGGTTGTTTTCCCACTTCAATGGCATCCACACCAACAAATCGCCGCCTCATATTCAAGTGGGGAAGTTAACCATATTTTCCTTCATTCCTACAGCTAGCCAACAGTATTCAAATTCTTCCTTTGGAAGAATCTTCGTCAGCATGTCTTATCCATTTTCATCTGTATGGATCTTCTCAAGTTGTAACTAACATCAATGTGACATTAATATGTTTTGATCTTGAATGAAAGGAGGAATTCTTTCCAAGGCGAATTGCACTCTAACTGTCGTAGAATATATGATACTGCTATTGATGAATTCCAAGTTCATTCAAGAACTTCTTCATCCACAGTAACTCCTTACACACTTCTATCAGTGCTATAAACTCTGTCTCAATTGTTAAAAAACAACACACTTCTATAATCTTGATTGCCATGACATAGCTCCCCCAACAAATGTAATTAGATAACTTGATGTGGACTTTTTTGATTCTATATCACTCGCCATACTTGTATCAATGTAACCAACTAATACCAACTTATCATCTCCAAAACATAAATATGTTTCGATTGTACCTTTAAGATACCTGAAAATTCACTTTATTGCAACCCAATGTTTCTTTCCCGGATTTGAAAAAAACCAACTCACTACTCCAACTGAGTTCACAATATCTGGCCGTGTACAAACAATGGCATACATCAAACTTCTAACTACTAAAGCATATGGAATCTTTTCTATTTCTTCCTTCTCTTCATCGGTAGAAGGGCATTATTTTAAACTCAATCTAAAGTGATTAGCAAGAAGATAGCTAACCGTTTTACCATTTTCCATGTTAAACCTTTGAAATACTTTTTCTATGTACTTTTCTATGACAACCATAATTTCTTAAAACTTTGATTCCTTGTAATTTTCATATCAAGAATCTGCTTTGTTGGTCCAAGTCTTTCATGGTAAAAGACTTACTTAGTTGTTTCTTCAAGTAATTAATTCTGATAGAATTCTGACCAATAATTAATATATCATCCACATAAAGCAAAAAAATAATGTAGTTATCATTAGAGAATTTCTTCACAAAAACACAGTCTTCTAAAGTAGTATTTCTATAGCCTTGCTCCCCCATAACATACTCAAACTTCTTATACCACTATCTCAGTACCTATTTCAATCCTTACAGACTTTTTTCAATTTACATACATAATCCTCTTTTCCTTTCTCTATGAAACCCTGTGGTTGCTCCATGTATATTTCTTCTTCCAAATCACCATATAAGAAGGCAGTCTTTACATCCATTTGCTCAATTTCAATATCAAGCCTGGCGGTTGATTCGAGCATTGTTCAAATAGATGTCATTTTCACAATGGGTGAAAAAATCTCATCAAAGTCAATACCCTTTCTTTGATTGAAACCTTTACAATCAATCTAGCTTTGAACCATGGTTTGGAACTGTGTTCTTCTTGTTTAATTATGAACACCCTTTTGTTCTTTAAAACTTTCTTGCCTTTAGGCAACTTCACCAGCTCAAATGTTTTATTCTCATGCAAAAATTTCATCTCATCTTGCATGGCTTCAATCCAGTTCATTTTCTATAGCTTCTTTAAAGCATTCAGGTTCTCCACCGTCAATCATCAGTACATACTCATTTACTAGATATCCAATAGATGATCGTCTTAACTCTACTAAATCTTCTTAATGTTTGAGAACCTTTCGATGCTGGTGGCTGAACATGAACATCATCATTCGGTTCATTCTCATTAGGAACTTCTAAATTTTCTAACTCTGGCTCCTATTCTTGTGGAACATTTTCCTCATCTCCAATTTGCCTCTATTCTGTAGTAGGAGGACCTATATGAACATCTGTTGAATCATCATCAAATCTATTGGAAGTCTGCTTCTGAGTCTTTTCAACATCTTCAATAGTCTAATCTTCAACATATACAACATCTCGTCTTCTTATCATCTTTTTCTGGACTGAATCATAAAATCTATAACCAAGTTGGTCTTGGCCATACCCAATGAATACACATTGTCTAATCTTCACATCAAGCTTGGACATCTCGTTCTTAGGGATGTGAACGAAGGCCTTACAACCAAACACTCGCAAATGATCATAGAAAACATCCTTTCCTGACCATACTCTTTCTGGAGTATTATACTGTAGAGGAACACAGAGTGAATGATTTAAAATATAAAGTACTATGAGTAAAGCTTTACCCCAAAATCTTTTAGACAACTTTGCACGTGAGAGTAAACTTCTCACTCTCTCCGTCAAAGTCCTATTCATCCTCTCATCTAAACCATCAATTGTGGTGTCTTAGGAGGTGTTACTTGATGTGAATACCATGCTCTTTGTAGAAAATGTCGAATGGCCCAGTGTATTCTCCATCGTTATCTGTCCTTATGTATTTCAGCTTCTTGTCTGTCTGTCTTTCAACCAGGTTTAAAAATTATTTAAAGACTTCTAAGACCTGATCTTTTAACTTCAATGTTTATACCCAGATCTTCCTAGAATGGTCATTGATAAATATCACAAAATATCGATTTCCACCAGAATGACATCATCAATAGTCCACATAAATCTGAATGCACCAAATCTAACACATTCTTCATTCTGGAAGGGGGGGAAATCTTGAAAGCTACTATATTCTGTTTTTCTACCATACAATCAGGACACTTATCTAAGTGGACTTTATCCAATCCAAATAGCATGTTCTTTTTTACTAGCATTGTCATTTCTTTCTCACTCGTGTAGCCTAGTCGTTTATGCCACAATTCAACTGTACTGTCATTCTTTGCTATATTTAAAGTGTCTTAGAAGAGCTTCGCATACATCACGTACAGTTTTGGGTCTTTTCTTCCTTTAGCTACCACTAAGGATCCTTTAGTGAGCTTCCACTGACCATTTTTTAAGGTGCTACAGAAACCTTTATCATCAAGTCTGCCAACCAAGATTGAATTCGAACGCATGTCTGGTACATGCACAACATCTTTTAAAATTAATCTCAAACTATTTTTTGTCTCCAAGAAAATATCTTTCTTACTAACGACTTTTAACAATTTGTCATTTGTCATTTGTCATCTTGACCACACCTAGATTGCCAAGTGTGTAAGATGAAAAGTTTTCTCTATGAGATGCTACATGAAGAGTAGCCGATTATCAATCAATCAATTGATCTCCTGGGCTACAAGATTAATAGTGTCTTCCATGATAATTTGGAACTCAGTAATAATATTGGCCTCATCATCACTACTTTCTTCTTTCTTTTCTTTGCCTTTGTTCTTCTCCTAATCACTTTTGAACTTTTGGCAATACATTTTGATATGCCCCTTTTTGCGACAGTGATGGCACATAATATTAGCATATTTATTTGAGTTACTTCTGCTCTTGTCTCTTGTATTTGAATTTCTTAATTGTCTCATTCCTCTAGGCTGGTTATTTCTTTTAGCATCTACTACAAGAATGTCTGACTGAGTTGGAGAGAGAGTTTGTGCTCTATGTCTCATCTCTTCATTCAGAACAACATTTTTAACAAATTTTCAACTAACTCCACCGTGTGGTGTCGAGTTTGTTACTTATATCTTTAAAGTCTCCCACGATTTTGGAAAAGAGGCAAGTACCATAAGTTCGAAGATTTTATCATCAAACTTTATATCCATGCTTGACAATTGATGGATGGTTGTTTGCATTTTACTTAAGTGATCTACTACAGAAATACCATTTTGGTATTTGAAATTCGTCAATTTTATCAAGTAGAATAATTGGTTGTTGCTGCATTTTGAGGCACATAGCTCCTTAAGTTTGTTCTATAATATCCAGGCGTGACTCTCATCACAAATGTGATTATACACATTATAATCAATAAATTGGCGAATAAAACAGCAAAGTTGCTCGTACTCAAAAGCCCATTCTTCATCAATCTTGTCTTCTAGTTTAGTTGTACCAAACACTAGATGGTGCATTTTTTTTACCATAAGGAAATCTTTCATTTTATTTCTCCATATATGGTAATTTCTGTCATCTAGACTGATCATCTTACTCGCCATAGCCTCCATAATTTATTTATGAAATTTGATGAATAATAACCATATATGTAAATAGTAATTGTATACGTGAAAAATGAATAAAAACGGTATAGATGAATAGTAACAGTTGATGTATGAATAGTACTAGGCTTAATACTAACGGACCATGTAATAATAACTCTAATAGTAACTATTTACTGTAAACTTTGAGTTACTATTTTACTATTCACCACTTTTTTGTCTCTGAGCGAACTACCCCAAAAGATTTGTTGTAATTTTCTCTTTCTCGTGGTATATTTATTTTTGAAATATAACCACGAATTTGGTATCAGTCTCTGACTAGCTGGACTTTAAATTAAGTAATAGTTTAAAAAAAAATCTTTTCTGATGTGGAAGGTCAGACTAGACTGCAACTATAGTGCATACTTAGAAAAATTCTTAACTATAATATTTGAACTTGTAGCTCTGATATCACTTGTTGGGTCCCGCAATAAAATTAAGGGAATAATTACAATAGCGGAATAATAAAATATGACATACAAAAATTTACATGGTTGACCCTTAACTGTTTTAGGGTTACGTCCACGGGACAAACCCTGAATAAATCTTTCACTATTCAAAAATAGTGGGCTTACAAAGAAATAAATTAGATAAAAGTAGTGGCACTCATAGTATTTCATAAAACACTCAAAAATAATTTTTTTCACTATTTTATTACTTTTCCGTTTTAGGAAAACCTTTCCTAAAAACTGTTTTCTCTGTTTTTCTTTTTAAGTTTTTGCACTTCACTAAATGTTTTGCACTCTCATACACACGCGTATTTATAGGGCATGATGAAGATTTTAATCAAGTAGTTTGGTGAGACATCTCACCAAGTAAAGAAGAAAAGAAAAAGAAAGAAGGAAAAAAAAAAACTTAAGTGGTGGGTTATTTTTCCACTTGAATGAGACTCACACCAACAATATATATCTACAAAGTACACTACAAGGGATTTTAAAATTTTTCATTCATTCCTTTACAATTTATAATAACATGTAAAATATAGTTATTAAAATGAAACTTAAATAAGTTATGGTAACTTATCCATATGCTATAAAAAAAATACTTTATCAGTAATTAATTACATAAATAAAATATAATTTCAATTAATATTAAATAAAATAACCGAGTCAATAAATTTTTTAAGACAATTATATTTACACAATCACGAATGATTCCATGAGCATAAGCCCCATGAAATACAGTTACATACTGGATCATTCTCATTTTCATAACTAAATAAATAATGGTAACAATACCTATAAATACATATACAAAATTATAATTTATACTATAATTAAACTCCATATCTCCGCTCAATTAAATGACTATTCTGCTAATAATATTATACATCATATAAAATTCCTACTAAAAATATATTACATAATAACAATAGCAGTGGCTCATGCTTTTCTCCTTTCATTTTACTGCATAGTACATAAAATACTATCACTAAACAAAATTGTTTAGTGGTGTAAATTTTTATATTTAGCAGTAAAACCACATTTTTCAATATTAAAATATTAATTGTATATAAAATTTCTTATAAAAATACTCTTCATATATTCATATTTAAAGTTTCAATTGTCTCAAAACTCAATCATTAATTTATAAAAAAACATTTGACATTAGTAATAGCAGTAGCAGTGGCAATGAAAATCCTTTAATTAAAATCTAATAGTTGCCCATATATATCGATAGAATATCATTAATATCATAACCATAAAACATTCATTCAATAATTCAATAATATTTCAATTAGTCTCAGAAATCTAAATAGACTCAATTTGAAGGGTCATCAGAGCTTAGTGTGCATCTAAACTTATCTGTCTACAACCTCAATATGTGATTTTTATTTCTACAGAAGAGGAAACATGTCTACAACCTCATTATAGAGGAAGCTATTTACAACCTCAGCATAGAAGGAGCAATATTAATCACAGTATCACCTTCAACAAATGAAGTGACACTGAGAGTGTAATAACCATATTATAATCCAATAAATGAAGTGATATTTGTGTGTAGGTACTATGTCTACCAATTACTATAAGACTATAAATCATTTCATTCACATGTATTAATATCAAAATCATATTGGGTAACAATTCATTTTATAACACTGCTAAATCATTCAATCATAGTCACTTTTCAAATAACAACAACAACAATAATAATAATAATAATAATAATAATAATAATAAGTGGCTAACATTCTCTTTTTCATAAAAATAGAATTTTCATAAATCAAATACAATCATGTAAAATTCATGTTATATTAAATTTTTTTTTTTCTTTCAAAACTATGAATTCATATTTCAATATTCCATTCAAAAAAATAAATCACTTAATAAAAGTAGAAATAAGATCAAACACATTTATAATTTTTAAATAACATAAATAATTAGTATTGCATTAACCTGACTTATAAGACTGCACTAGCCTTTCCTTTTTATTTATTGACTGTAATCCACTCATGTGATTTATATTAACTTATAAACAAATTACACAATTTATTTTAGTTCCTTATTTCCACTCTTATTGATATTTAGATTTCTAACATTCGTATTTATACTCCGCATCTACTCTTTATTTTCCTTAAATGTTATAAATTTACATTCTTAGCATATTATTTAATTTAATCCCCTATAAATTTATTTCATGTTTCAAACTAATTTAATATTTAAAATTTTAAATTTCATTTAAAATAAATATTTATCAAAATTATTTGACTAACCTGTTTTAAATCAAAGAAATCACACTTTATTTCTCAAACAAATTTGACTATCACTTTTCAATTTTCATTTAAACAAATTTGACTCTCACTTTACAATATAATCTATTCAAATTTTGAATACACTGCAATATCACACAGTTCATCCATCATCCATCCGGCACTTATAAATAATTTATCATTTTTCATTCTCAATATTTCTCAAATTCAAATTCAATTTTAATATTTACTTTTACTTTGCATAATTTAACTGTCTCCATATTAATTTTTCAAAGTTTATAAGTTTGTGTTGCATAATATTAATAATTTTCTTAAATTGGCTAACTTCACTGACATTATAGAATTTCCTTCCACAATTAACTTTCATATAATTTACTTAATTTTAATCGAGCGAAATTAAATTTCATAATCAATAAATTTCTAATTTACATTTACTCCGAAATTGAATAATCGTATCTAGAAATATATTAATTGTGATTCCCAGTTCCGATTTGGATTCAGCACTAAGAGACGAGCTTTCTGTCTCTCGGGTGTCACACCGGACTGCCGCCAGCCGATCGCTGGACCACCGTCAGCACCACTGTCTACCGTGACCGGAGCACCCAAACAGTCCAGAATTGAATGATTCTCATACCACTCGGCTCGAAATTTCCTAATGGTTCCATTTTCGGCGCTAGTTTAGCGAGATAGGGACTCTATCTATCAGAATCAAGCTCCACAGGCAATCAAGCTCCGTCATCTATGGTGGTTTGCAAAATCGACCATAAAACTCGTGATTTTCAAAGGATAATCACTCGTAAGAAAGAAATGGATTGATCGACACCCATTCTTGACCCTAGAACCGCCGAAAATGACGCGACCTTCCAGTCGCGATTCCCATCGATTCAAGCTCCTATCACGCAATCCAAGACCACAGATGAGCTCCTCTCGTCTAGCTCTTGCTGTCGATATAACCGATCGCCGCTGGAATTGACCGGAGACGATGGCGGGGTGAAAATTGAAACCTGCAGGTGCGGGGAGAGGAAACAGGGAGAGAGAGAGAGTGAGTGAGGAAGAGAGAGCTTTTTTCTAATAATAATAATATTGTTATTATTAATCCCTTCTCCTCTATTCCATTCTCCTTTTAATTATCACATACATTTATTTAAAATCCCACAATAATATTATAAGTTACTATTTATTTAAAATTATAATTTAATCAATGCTTATTATTTATTGGTAAATAACTATTACAAATCTTACACTTAATAATCAAATAGTAAATTAATAATAAATGCAAATAATTATTTGCATTTTCTTACATTTTATTAAATATTTATTAAATTATTATTTTGATATAAAATATTTAAAAATTCTTATTAAACACCAATCAAACTATTTAAATATTCAAGATTTATAAAAAAAATAAAATTATACTAAAATCATTTATGTTATTTCCGTGGAATAGATATCTATCCTATCATCAACCACCATCTTCATTTTATCCCATCTCTAACCACTACGCTTTCTTTCTCTCTGCTTCAAAACTTTCCCTTGCCTTTCTCTCTCAATTCCTAAGCGAATCAATCATTTTATCCTAAATCTAAAAAATTCTAAGTTTTCCAATTAATTCATTATTCTTAACAGAGATGATGAATTTATCGGCGGGAGAGATAGCCAAGAAAACTAGTTGTGGAGCAACCGTGGCAAACGAGTGACGGAGCTGAAACAGGTGCAAACAAAGCAACTCCAACAGAGTGACCATTGCGGTTGGTGCTATCAAATGAGTCTCATTTACAACAACCATGTGAGATAATTAGATTAAAAAATCTAAATATTATATTCAACTTTATTTTTTTTACTTGTAGTTGATGTTCTCCTTCATATTTTTTTTTTTCAAAAGTAACGGCTAATTTATTTGTTTCCGCTCTTGATTTAGGGATTTTTGGGGTCTGAATCCAAATGATTTTTTCATAAAATAATTTGATTTTTCTATTAACAATGTTATTTTTTTTTTATCTTTTTATTAACCACTCTAATGATTTTTATCAAGAAACTTTTATTATTATTATTTTAGATATTAACAACGTGAAATAGCTTTCTGCCCTTATGGACTCGAACTTTCTAACTTGGATTTTTTATCCTCAGCTGTAAATAAATTAGTAATTGATAATTGATCAAGAAAACTTTTAAATTTCTAAGTGAAATTTAATTTAATTGAAATTTAGATTTCAATTTGCATTTTCCAGCATGGCAAGTTGTGCAATTGTTATAAAAAAGTAAAGTTCAAGGGTCATTTTAAAAATTAAGGTCAGAAGATTTTTTGGCAAAATTTTAGATATACAATTTATATATTGAGCCAAATTTTAAATTTTGAATCGTAAAATTTTAATAAAGAATTTAATACTTCCTCTTCAATAAAAAAACAAAGAAATTAATATTTAAGCTCTATTGAGCAATACTAGAGGTTTTAATACATGTGACTTATAGTAGTTATAGCTCTCAACAGCTAGATATTAGTGGTTAGTTACGAGTGGTTTAAAGCATATGCATTTTTTTTAAATAATTATTTGATTAAAATGTTAAATGTAAAATAATTAAAAAAAAAAAACAACATTTCATGAATCACTTTTTCAATTTCTAAATATTACATTCTCAAAAAAAATATAATTAACAAATATAGATCAATAATGTTTTGATCCTAATCAAAATATTGAACATTGTCTTAAAATTTATTGTTGAACAAAGCATTTTAAGGTCTATTAAGCAATTTTAGTTGTTTTAATATTTATTAATTGTCTAAATTTGTTCATATTAGGAGTAATGTTTTATAGTATATCCTCATTATATCTAGATATTAATATAAATATTAATGTCATACGATAATATAAATAACAGAACCACAAAACGCTGTACAATACCCCACGTGGTTCCAAATATTATCAAGAGATAAGAAAATGGTTACCTTTCAAATTTCTAATCTTTTCGACTTACGCTCAAATTCTTTGGCAACAAAGAGTAAGGAGTCTTTGATAATTACACACAAAATTTATCAATATTTAAAAGGCGGAATACATCATTTACACGCATCACTGATTGAATTAATAAGAGTTGATAATTTTATATTACAAGATCATTTTGAAAATAAAGATGGGTCATATGATTTTTTTTTTTCTCTGCAAATACAACGGGAAAAATGATATATTTGGCTATATTTAAAGTATTGCGTCTGCTCTAAGAAGGAGATCCCGCCTAGACTTTCTGGAAGTAATATGGGCTTGAGCAGTCATATATCCAGAAGTTAGTGTCCAACTTAAAGACCTCGGGTGAGGATTTAGCCCTTTAGCTTCCAGTGTCCAATTGGCCTCGTACATGGACATGGCTGTGGACTAGCCCAATGTGATTCAGTCCATTGTTTCTTCGGACCTATAATGGATTAAGCCATATGGTTGGTCAATTCTTTGAACCAGATCCACAAATGCTTTCACTGTATGGACCAATAATATAAAATATCTCACAAGTTAATAGTATTAAGAAGATAAGAGTATTTTTCCAATTGGCAGGTTCAATGGGGAAGGGCCACAATTTCAATAGGTATTGAGCCAACACATGCCCGACTTCTATTAGTCCAAATGGACACATCTCATGCATTTTGACCAATGCTGAACCTAAACCAATTGAGCCCGGATGACATCATCATGACACGAACTCCTGAAGAAAAACTATATCCAGATGCTTGTAAAATGAAATACGTGTGTCACACACAATCCTTAAAAGCCTCCCCGCTTATTCTGCGAAATTGGAAAATGATTAACCTAATATTCTAGAACACTCACACACACATGTTTGAAGCATTAGAGAGAGCCCACATTGGCACATACAAAAAAGGCATTAATTAATTAATAAAAGCTAAAAAAAAAAAAAAGGCTCGCACTTGCACAATTATTGGTCCTCCAACCGACAAGCGAGAGTGAAAGATGAGAGAGTTTAGAGAGCTCACAACTCATAAGCACCTTCGCACGGCGGAATCAATAAGCAACCAAACCACTTCTCATTTTCTCAACTTTCTACTCATTAAAATGCCAGCTAACTAACTTATCATCACTAACTAAAGCAACCCAACTCCCAACTACATTCATTTTCCTAAAGAGAAAAGCCATCCAAAGAAAAGATTTGCACCATTGGCCAATTAGAGTGAGCACGTCTTGTGAAGCTTTAGCCCAAGGGGTAAGCGGAAGTTCTCGAAAAGATATCGGGTGTCAACGGCAAAACTATCTTGAGGAGAGAGTAGACAATTATCTTCCTTTTTTAATAAAAAAAATTGTATTTTCGCTGATATCGAATTCTATCCGTTTAACAAAATGTAACGTACTTTGACCATTTTAGCTCTCTAATTTATATATTTTAAACCCCGGCTTCAGCCCTATTGGGTGTGATGTTGATTTTCATTCCTTCTTGTCATTTCTTTATCAAGAACATGAACAGGAGCATTGTATTGCTTTTCCTTATTAAGTTGCCCAACTCACTCAACCACATAGACAAGTAGATATCGTACGTGCATGTAATTGGGTTAAACCAATAAGTAACTGCTACCTAGGAGAAGTCTCAAACTATTGATACGCAATAAAAACTTTGTTGTCACTGATTGCTTTACGATCGATGGCAAGATGATATGTATGAAAGTGACATATAAGATTCATAACTAATACATGTCCTTAAGAAAGAAGTTTCAAACTCTTATTTGGATTAAATGTAATTTAAACTCATATGTTTGGAAAATCACATCTCTAGAGAATGACAACATAATAACTTGTTACTAAATTTAAAATATGAAAATTTTATTTTCTTTAAAAAGTCATAACCTCCCAATTGATTTTTTTTTTTTTAAAAAAAAAAAATTGTTATGCAAATATAACGAATCATGTTCCCAATAGAACGAAAGAATCCAGACACAAGGTCTAAAACACAACAAAAAGAAAACGGCATGTGAATATTGATATTGGCCAACACCAGATCCTAAGGTAGTATGTCGTTGATGCAGTAGCATGTAGATGTTTATTTATTTATTATTTTTCTTGCTTCCATTAAAATATATTTATTAAATGATTTTGCGGTTGAATTATTTCTTTACACTTAAAAAAAAAAAAAAGAAAAGAAAAAAGTTATAAATTATTATTTTATTTGTTTACGGACAACTGTGTATATCTCTATCCAAATCTGTAACATTAGGCAGATTCTTTAGTTGCCACTAGGCCACATCTCTTGGTCTCTAATCTACACTTTCCCGTTCAACCGAAAGAATTAGACGTAGACACGCTCCTGCCCACAAAAACAAATTTTACAAAACGTGTCCCATTGGTTTCTGACGCAGACGTGGCATCTCCTGTATGGTTCTATATGGACCCCACTTTCTGCCTCATGGATGCGCTATGGCTTATGTAAGTCCACAAAAACATTTGGCTTATAATAATTTGCGATTCTTTATTCCTTTTCTCGGCTTCAAAATTAGAGGAAAGTGATGCACCTTTCTTTTTCTATTTTGGCAAAATTTGGATGCCAATAGACCCGGTCACAAGCCAGTTCCAAACCGGAATTCGGTTCGGAATAACTGATTTTAGATTCAAAATTAAAACCAATTAAAAAGAATCCAAACTATGAAATAAGTGATTTTGATAACAAAAATGTTAAAAAAACAAAATATTTATGAAGTGGAATCAAATCAAAATGTTAAAAAAAGAAAATTGAGTTTGCTTATCAGAGAAGCCTCTTCATGATTGGCAATCTTATAAGCCACGCATGAAAAATCATGCATCTGATCTACAACTAAAACTTAGAACCGTTACATCGGTCCAACTAACGGAACTAATATTGACAGGAGAAACTAATACTACTAATTATATTTAATTTGCTTAATCAAATTCTTAACGGGAAGTGGTTGTTAAGCTATTACTTTATGGCCAGTGAAATTAATTAATTAATTAATTAATTATTATTGTTATTAGTTACAACGTCTATAACACCTTTTATAGATTTTTCTTGCCGTTTTGCTCTTATTCCATGGCTTTTAATTACCAAAAGTTGCTTCTACCGTAGTGTTTATATATAGATATATAATTTACATGTGTAGCTAAGTGCATAGATTGGCGTTTTTTCTACTCTTCAATTCATATCTAAAGCATGAATCTTCAAGCAATGGAATGTTACACGTAACAAAAAGGTTTAGAAAAATGTCAAAATGTCAAAATCAAAACCATTCTTATTAGGTTTTTGTTTTTACTTTTTAGAGGAAATTATTATGGAAGTTGCTCAAGTTTCGCCGAAATTATTACTTCATCTCAATTGTTTAGAAAAATTATTATGAAATTCTAGAGGTTAATCTAATTAGGGTCTGTTTTGATAATTATTAATTATTTTAGTACCGCTTAGCTGTTAACTAGCTTTTCACGAAACACTAAAAACTAAATGTTATATAAGTTCACTTTTCATAAAAAACTACTTTAACCTCCAAAAGCTAATTCAAATACTACGTTACTAAATACTAAAAAAAAAAATGTTTAACATTTTGATTGGTCAAATCACTAAAGGTTAATTGTATATATTTAAGTAATTTTTCGTAAAATGTTAAAATATAAACGTTATAGGACGTTAACCTTTTATAAAATGTTATATTAACCTCTAAAAACTAATTTAAATGTCATGTAACTAAACACTATAAAAATAACGTTTACCATCTTACTTAAAAAAACTATTACTGAACGCAAACAAAGTGTTATTTTTACTGTTAAATACTCTATAATGTTTAACTATTTTGAGTGTTGACATTTAATGTATTATTAATATTTAATTCCTTGTATTTATTATTGAATTATTATTTATTCCCTCACTTAATAGCGAAAATGATGTATTTTTATGGAAGGCTTAAGTAGTCTTAGTGACTTTATAATAAATTTTCCAAATATGAAGAATCAATTAGTAATTTCAATCAAACCTCAGAGATTTTATAGTAATTTACCTTTCATTTTATTTTTGCTATTAGTATTATTACCAATTAATTTCCCTTCCTTAATCTCAAATTACCAATTAATTTTATGATGTTTAATAAAAAAAATCAATTAGATTACAACTAATTGACTATAAAAATAAAATATTTTAGTAAAAAAAATTAGAAAAAGTACATTCACTTGTCAATCAAAGACAAAATGCTAAGGGTTATAGATGATATTAAGTATCATAGAGTTGCATATTTTGTGGGCCTTTTCATTCCTTAGTGTTTAAAGTAAAAGAAGGAATCAAATTCATAATGATTTGGTACAATATATGCAGTTGGGTATTTCTTAAGCTACTCATACATTGATAGTAATTTTAACTTGTAGCTAGCAGCTAGCATGGACAAGTAATTTAGGATTTTTGTAAGTATTGGGTCTAAGCATCCAAAAATGTATGATGATTCCTTCACTTGGAGGATATAAATCTTTCTCAAAAGTTTGAATATTAAATTACAAATGTATCATATATAAAACCCTTCAATTTTAAGTAACTTTCATCTTCTTTTTTTTTCACTTTTTATCCTAGATTTTGAAGAAGTGAAAATTTACTTTGAAATTGGATTATTAACCATCACCCAACAAATTGCTTACCTAGTAAATTTCTACTATATATATATATATATATATATATATAATTAGGGTTTATATATGGAAATAATAACTTTTTCCATTTGGGTCCATATAAAAAAACTTAACAATTTCACCCTCAAACACTGCGTATGACAATAACTTTTTAAGTAGTTTTTAGTATTTTAAATCAGAATGCTAAATGCTACTTTTTATATTATTTGATAATATAGCGTTTGAACAAACTTTTAAAGGTTAAGGTAATATTTTATGAAAGGTTAATCTATGTAATATTAAATTTTTAGCATTTCATAAAAAACTATTAAAATAGTTAATAATTAAACGCTAATAAAATAACTAATAACTATAGAAATAGCTAATTTTAACGAATAGACAAAAAAAAAGGAAGAAGAAGAAGAAAGACTTGATAACTCTAGAAGGTAGATAAGAATGGTTGATTATTCACAGTGTAATTCTTGAATATTATAGAACTAATCATGTAGCCGCGAGTTGCGGATTGTATAATTTTTTATTTTTAATTACATTATTAAAAAATTATTTTAATTTATATTTGCATTGTTTTAATTTAAATAATTTACTTATAGGTTCTTTTTTAAATTCTCAAATATTGAATTGAAATATTAATTAGCAGAATTAATTATTGTAAACAAATTATTATTATTCAATCGATATATTTAGTTAATTATTTATTTTTTCTCTTTGAAATTTTCATATATATTATCTATATTTCATAATACTTGTCATATTTAGAATTTCACATTTTTTAAAAAAATTATTAAATTTGTCTAAGTTATAATAAATTATTAAATAAATTGACTATATTACTCTTAATTTAATATTAATTCTCTAGAAAACCATTAAATTGAAGTAATAATTATTAATAATATATAAAGGATAAATATAAAAAAATATTTATTACTTCTTGAAACCACAAATGTGACAAATATTTTGGAATAGGTTTTTTTTCTCAAATATAACAAGTATTACGAAACAGAAATAATATTCAAATAAAATTAAGTGTAAGAATATTTAATCTTAATGAATAAATTTTAGTGAATTGAAATTAATATTTTAATTCTATTTCTTAATCTAACTATATTATTTAATTAATTTTTACGAACTATAACTCTATTATAACCTTTTTAATTTTTCATATAAAATAAAAACTATTCCCTCCGTCCCATTTTATTTGCTTGTTATTCTTTTTTTAGATGTTTCGAAATGTTTGCAATGTTTTTAAATTTAGATATGTAAGTAATTATTTTTTCCATAATAACATTTATAATTGTTCATTAAATAAATAATTTTTATTAATATCTTAATAAGTTAAGGGTAAAAAAAGGTAAAATAATTTTTATTGATTAAACTTTTAATATGCGTATTTTATCAAACCATACAAATAAAATGAAATGAATGAAGTACTTAATAAAAAACTTTATATTTGTTATATATTAATTATAATGAAATCTTATTAGTTTAATTGTAACTCCATTATTTAATAAAAAAAATATTTAATTTTTATTTAAATATATAAGATATTAATTATCAGCCCGTTAGGAACAAATGAATTCTATAAAATTTTATGAAATTCATTTGAAATTCCATAGAATTAGTTAAGCTTAGTTCAAATTCTACTAAAATTGTTAGAATTTGTAAATGAATTTCACAAATTAATCCACTAATATATTTATTAACTAAACTACCCTTATCAAAACTATCTAATACACGTCGTTTTTGCCTTATTGACTTCAACTTTCTCCTCTTTAACGTCAACTCTCTTCTCCAAGACAGCAATCTTTCATTGTCTCTTCAGCCTATCTCCTCCTTACCATCTGTTTGAGTTGCCGTTCCACTCCATCGAAGAGTAGGTTAATAAGATTTTTTTTTCTGCATAAATTTGTGAATATAATTTGAATCCTTTCCCTTTGAACTGATTTGGTTTGAATGAACATCTTCAAAAATTGTTAATGTTAAGGCTGATGGGTTTACAAACGTTTAGTTTGTGATTTTTGATAGTTTAGTTTGCTTTTTGTGCTAAACTTAATTACTATTATTCTGTCATCCACTATATATTTGATAAAATGCTTCAACGAAGTGAATGAGGTTTTTACGGTTTTCTTGTTTATTCTTTTTCTTGAAGTTGGTCCATAATATATTGTAAGGACTATGATCACAGTTATATAATCGCTCAAAAAGTATACTGAGCTTCTTTAATTTCAATGAATTTTCTAGATTTACCACCATGATTTTCTGCTAATGTCTTTAAGATTTTGAGCTATTTGTTCAAATGTAAGCTTAGCTAAAAGTAATTAACAGTCCTCCAATTTCACGATTCTTGGTGATTGATTGTATTGCTGGAGCGATGAATCTCTAAGTAAATTAATCAATTGCATCTTTGCTATCGTGTTCTGCCCTATGATATATTGTAAGGCTTCAGTTACTCCTCTACAAAGAACAGCCCTGCAATCTTCAACATTAGAGACAACAGTCTCATGTCCTTCAATCAAGGCTGTGACACAGCAGGCACCTCTGACTATTAACTTAAGAAGAAAAAAAATTGATTGAAAAGAATGATTGGTTGAAATTTTCACAAGCTGAGGTTGAGAGGGTCCTGGTGAAAAAAATAGATATATGAACTGCTGGAATGGTAGAATAGGTTGAAATGTTACATCACACACATCCTTTACATAAACTATAAATTTTAATTGGGTTATGACCCATGTTTAGGGCAGTTGGGTTCCTTCAAGTAAGCCACAGAGATAAAATTACTAACTTCATCAATGACCAAAACCAAAACAACCCATTATACAGATATATATATATATATATATATGCAAGATAAGACACTGCACATTTAATTTAAGTACCCACTACTTTCTTTCTTTTTGTCATAATCTAGGACTAATTATCATGAAAATCTATGAGTTGACCTATCATTTTACATATCATTGCGACTGTAAGTTGTTTGTTTGGATAAATTTACTTTGCATGCTTTTTGTTTCTTGAGATTTGGTAATTTCATACTAGCTTAAAATTATATTTTCTTTGCAAGATTAAATGTCTTGAGAGTTGTTGTCTACTTTTTGTTAATTGGTGAAATATTTAGATAGGTGGATGTTTTTTTCATTAAACTATGTTGACAAGGCATGCTTTTGTTCGTTGGTATATATGTACTTGTTGCACTTTATTAGCTCTATTATTGCTTGATGGATTATTAATAGGTTTAATTTATTTATGGAAGACCTTGATGGTATTATTTTTTGTGCTAATGTCATTCCCATATCTAAAATAAAGTTGTCATTTCTCTTTTTCCTTCTTATTATATATCTATAATTATATTTTTCTAGATTTTCTAGTATTTTTTTAAAAAGGTATGAAGTTGCTATGTACATGACCATGTTTATATATTCAATCCAAATAAATTTTTAATT